>JAECWU010000055.1:182500-222315 GCA_018150985.1 Chymomyza costata | reverse complement strand
TTTTGGGATTTTTTTTATATGAAGTTTTGTCATTCCGCGCGAAATTTTTCGAGCTGCGTATAGGCCTTTACGGAATACTTCACAAGAGTTTCGGGAGGGGAATACATTTCCTTTTCAGATGCCATCTTCGCCTTGTACATAAATGCACCCATCCTTGAGTTTTATGTCCAACAACAATAATAATAATGTTTTTGAAAAAGCGACCCTGAAACCCTGATCTATTTTGTTCTCCACCAGGCCTAGAACTTCTAAGCTAGTACACTTCCCGAAATTGTTTGGAGTGGATCTAGTCTGTTACAACGTCTATTGAATTTCTATGACCGCCGAGGAGTGGTTCTTTTCGCAAGAGCATCAAGTCTGTAAGTGTGTTTTGGAAGGATTTCTGCTCAGTCGTATAGAAACTACTGGTGTTTGAATCCTTGAAGCGCAAAATTTGTGTTTCCTGAACCTGTCCAGTAGGTAACCCAGTCATTATCGTTAGAGAAACAACACTTGGAGATTTACTTGAACCTATTATAATAAAAGGATACAAGGAGCTGCTAGTCCAGTCTTGGTTATCCAATTTGGGGCTTTTGTCGGTCTCTCCATACAATAAGCCCTACAAGGAATTACTAAAAGATGGAGTTCTTTGATAAACTATAATATCTGAAAGTGTCTATCATATAAGTTGTTCTTAGACTAAAAAAAGTTGTTCTGATTTTCCGTTTATGCAAAATCCATTTGTAAAGTCAAATGACAAAACTTCATATAAAACAAAAATCCCAAATGGGATATCCCAAATGGGATTTTTTACCCATAAGATATTTAAAACTTCGATCATCGATGTTTTCTCCAGCACTAATAGGGATACTTTGCATAGATCCAGGTCCGGAATTTAAACAAAAACCAATTTATCTTGCTGATTTTCCGTTTATGCAGAACCCATTTGTAAATTCATACATATGGATACTTTGCATAGACCCAGGACGCAGGGAATTTAATCAAATACATATCCATCGGTTGCTATGGTTCCGTACATATTTTTTCTGTAACGATTCAAATCAAATATCTTCATGACAATTAGGTTTGAAAATTGGCCTGAATGGGGAATTTTAAGTTAAGGCACTACATATCCTTATCGTCAAAGTACGTGGTACATGATAATTACAGATCCTTATCGTTAAAGTATGTGGTACATGATAATTAAGTTTCTTTTTAAAATTGGTCGGGCTAGGGATTTTAAGTGAACAATAGGTCCATAGGGTCACAGTACATGTTACCTAATAATTAGAGTGACCATCTCGAATCGATTAATCGATAAATCGATCAAATCTTACGGTTTGCTTTCCCAAATAGAGTATTTAAAAGTTGGCCAGCTAATACTCAAATTTCTTTTTGACTTTTCTAAAGAGTTTGAAATCGAAAGAAAGGCAACAACAAAAGAAGCTTTATCATAGCGGCAGTTATTTTTATACATATATTTTATAATGTTGTTAATTTTTTGTTGTTTTGTTATTGTTTATATGTATTACTGTATTTGTTGTATTTGTTATTGGCATTGCATTATTAAAGTCACTGCAAACGTGTTCTTTGCTTGACGAATTTTATTATTGTTTTGTGAATTTACGAAATTACGTGTAGCCATTATGTATACATAAGTTTGTATATATATATACTATGCATACTAGAGGGCGCATTGCGGGAAACCTTAAGTGGGTTGGTGTAGAGCAGGTGATATTGTCGTTAATTGCTCGGAGTTCATTTATATACTATGTACATACATATATAGTATGAGTAGTTACAGTCATAGAGCAAAGTCTACGCACTTCGATACGTTGTTGTCATCGTATTTATTTCAGTACTGGGTGTAGTTGTTGTTGTTGCTGTTTCTTTGTTTTCGATATTGTACACAAGTGTTTGTATTAAATTTGTATTTATTTGTTGTTTAGTTGCTGAGCAAGGCATATTGTATGCTCTTTGTTGTTGTCGTTGTTTTTTTCGTTATCTTTGTTGCTGCTTTATCGAACTTCTGCTTAGCAGTTGTTAATGAGCATTTAAATATTTTTGAAGATAACAAATAAAGACATGGATACTCACATACGACAAAATACTCACACACACAGTTACGCACAAACACTGATACTTAGAAAGGCCCGGATACTCACTCATAGATACTTAACAGAGACACTCAATAGATATAGGTACTTTTACTCACATACAAAGTCACAGATACTCCCACATACTCTTACACACTGATGCTTATAAAAAAAAAAAAAAAAACTCAAGAGGGCACGGATCCTCATTCATAGATACTTGCACACACATGTACTCAAAAATAGAGATACTCGCAACTACAAATACTTTTACACACAGATCCTCAAATAAAAAGAAATATATACTTATACTAGGTACTCACACATAAAGTCAAAGATACTCACAAACACACAGATACACTCACACACTGATACTTGCAAAAAAAGATACACAAATAGACACGGATACTCACTCATAGATATTTACGCATACAAGTATCTTAAAACAGAGATACTTAAATAAAAAGACACAGATACTTTCAAACATGAATACTCACTAAGAGACCCAAAAGATACAGATACTTTTTCACACAAAAAGGAACATACGCACTTAAAAAATTACTAAAACTAACACACAGATACTCACAAACACACAGATACACTCACACACTAATACTTACAAAAATAGATACACAGAAAGACACGGATACTCACATAGATATTAACGCATACAAGTACTTAAGAACAGCGATACTCAAATAAAAAGACACTGATACTATACTGAAACATGGATACTCACTCTGAGACTCAAATGTTACTGATGGCTTCTCACATAAACAGGTACATACTTACTTATAAAGATATTCAAACGAACACACAGATACTCTCACACACTGTTACAAAAAAAAGATACCCAGAAGAGAACGGATACGCAGCTATAGATACTACAAGTTCTCCAAAATATAGATACTTCAACTTACAGCTACTTGCAAACACAGATCCTGAAACAATAAGTCATAGATACCTATAACATGCATACTCACGAAGAAACCTCCACCCAGACGCTGAATCCTCAGCACCTTTGAAGGAAGGCTTCACCGACTCTGCCCCTACTGAGGCATCTCACGACTTTGTCTGATGATGCCGCCCTAGTCCTCGGAAGCATGATGGATGGACAAGCCTATCCGAAAGCTGGATGTATGGAAAGCCAACAAACCTACCACTTCACTCAGTTTATATAAGGTCATGTCGGCTACAGGAAATATATGCAATGGGCAAACGTAGAGCATGTGCTTCACTAATGTTCGAGGTATAATAGACTTCTTCATCCTCTTTGTTCCATTAACTCCTAGTGGAGCATAGGTCCTCAAATGGACTAACTCCTTCCCAAAAAGAGCTGATGGCGTAAGAGCAAAGAGAAGTAGCAAAGGCCGAGTAAAAATTACTCTCACAGTGCAAAGCAATTTGAAGCTTTACGATTGATCATGGCGGGAGGCAGAGAACTCCAAAGTAAAGGGATAAAACCAAGGAAAGGGATGGAGATAAAAGGAAAATGTAAGCTAATCGAAGGCATACAGAAGAATGTGAGATGATGCAAAAGAAAGCGTCGCCTACTGCAGACGTTGCTCAAATAGGCAATCCTTCCGCGCAAAGTAATACTTGAAGGTGAACCTGATAGTCGTATCATGACACTATACATAGGACATGCTGTTGATTCGGGCGACTAATTTTTTTGTTGATCTATTGTCCGCCTAGGTGCATCCGTGGTTAAAAAAGATACTCTCACAAAGAGATACTTATAAAGACAAAAATACTCACACAATCAGAGACTCTCATACACACACAGTTACTCAATTACTCATAGATACTCAAACACCCAGCTTATCACACGTACAGATACATACGGCTACAGATACAAACACAAACACATAGACCTCATACACAAAGTCACACATACTCTTTCACACAAACCTTTTTACAAATCTCATGCTAATGCCAACACTTAGATCCTCCTATTCCCATTGCACTTCTTGGCCAACTTTTATAAACTTGAGCAATGGCCGTTTGAGGCTTTTAAGCCATGGGCGGCTTATCTATACAAATACAAGTAGTACGCACTCACATGTATTTATGGTTTTATCTCAAAATTTGCACATGCCCATTATAGCCACTTCGAGGACTTCTTACCTAACTCATTTTGGTTATAAAACTCTAGAGTGCTTTTTCAATTTGATTTCAAGGTCTCAATTATGATAAAACCAATATCTTTATAAAAGCAGCTACTATTGTGCTGCCTAAAAATTGCTTAACAACAATGTAGCTTGTTCTAGCTAAACAAATTTATATCACATCGAGTGTTCCTTCAATTTAGATAAGGTTCTTTGACTTATGTGCGCAGAACAAGTAGAGTTTTTTTTTGGACTTTGTACTACAAACTAACTCAGTCATTCATAAAAGTATGACACACTTACATACAAAGAACTTTTATACGTACATATGTAAGAATACTTTTTTTATGTTTCTTGTTAATGAAATTGTTGCTGATATGTTTCCAATGACGAAATTAACCGGATTGCAGAATTTATGGCAGAGGATGTTTGTCTCTGTGTATTTTAAGATTAAGACAGAGATATTGGTTTTGCGACACCTTAATATGAAAAATATAGTCGATATATACCTTTTTTTTATCCATTTTTTAATTTTTAAATACTTCATTTATAGGTAACACTATTTCTTATAGCATAAAAAAATACGTTGAAGCATTCAAAGCATCTATGAGTTGAAGTCGAGATAACAGCAAGTTATTTAATACATACCTTCACAATCTTAGTCGTCTTATCAGAAATTAGCGACCAACCGCCGGAACCACGAACTTTTTCCTAATAATCTGACCATAATCTTTAGGCTCTTATTTCCCAGGGAGGGTCCTATACATTTCCCACAAGCGAGGTGGACTTTATGGACTTGAAAAGAACTTAGGAACAAATGACCGGAACGGTCCGCTTTTTGCAAAAAAAAAAAAAAATTCCTATTTTGATTTAAGGCAACTGAGTCTAACTTAATCCTGAATTTCAGAATAGGCAAAGAAAGTAAATTTTCGAAAAATCTTTTCAAATACACAAATGGAAATAGGTTCGAATGCTCGAAATCTGGTGAACTTCTAACAGGTCTATAAATACCGGGGTCATGTCAGTTATTGGAAAGTTAAGGGTCATTTCCGAAAAAATTTGCTGCGTCGACGCCGAATCCGGGGTCAGAATTGGCCCATCACGTCAAGATTTTGAGATATTTGAGGTTATGTACCCGAAAAACGGCGTTTTTTCCTACTTTTGAGGTTATGTACAGAGTGCAAAAAATTGTTGTGGATTCTACGCAGCAACTTACTTTGGAAATGGCCGTTAGCTTTCCAACAACTAAGCCATTTTGACCTGTGTTATTTAAAGAATTCAAACCAATTTCTAAAAATAGGAAAGTTTTTTCCGACTTTTGCTGCTGAAATGATTTTGCGCGCTATTACAACCACAAAAAAGATTTATATGTTCGGAAGAAGCACCATGTTTACTTTATATTTTGGGATCGCTTAAGCCGAAGAACTTAGGATCCAAAAAAACTCCACCAAGCAAGCGTTCCGACATAATCTCAAATATATTAATGTATGTATTAGCTATACATTTAAAAAACGAACTAAATCGAGTAAGAGTTTTGGGGCCTTATAAGGAATGAAATAATTACCCTACAAGTATAGACATATCTTATATTTATAAGATATATTTTTTTCAAAATTCTGAGTATGAATCGAGCTATGGATAACTGAATATTTAGGTAGACTCTACTTTGACAAGTATTATCCCGCAAAAGAATAGAGCTACTTTCATCATTTTTTTTAATAAAGTTTAAAAGATCCGGTATACTCGATTTCCAAATAAATTTTTGAACTTTTTTAAATTTTTTTTAGTATTTATTGTATTTGGGTTGAACCGGTTGACCCCTGGGGAAGTAGACTAAATAGTCCTTGGTGGTATTAATTGTATTTAAAAAGTGTTTTTTTGTTTTTGAAATTTTCAATATTTTTGTATTTTTTTTAATGATTTTATATAATTTTGATTTGTTATAAAATGTTGAATTTACAAGTTTTTCTAAAATTTTTTATTTTGGTTTTTTTTTTTTAATTTTGGAATTTTATATTCATTTTTTTTTAAATTTGTAATTTTTTTTAACTAAATGTTTTTTTATATTTAGGATATTTTTTATACTTTGCATGTTGTGTAATATTAAAATTTTTTTTTAAGTTTTAATTTTTTTTTTAATTTTTCGATATTTTTTTTATATTTTGTATTTTTTTTTAAATTTTTTGTTTTAATTTTTTTTTTTATTTTTTTTTAAATTTTTTTTGTTTTAATTTCGTATTTTTTTTTAATTTTTTATTTATTTAAAAAATTGTTTCTTACATTTTTTTAATTTTTTTTAGTATTTATTGTATTTAGTGTTTTTTGTTTTTGAAATTTTCAATTTAGATTTGTTTTTACTTTTTTAAATTGGACTGTTTTTAAATTTTGGACTCAAAAATATGTAACATTTTTATTATTTTCGTATTTTTTTTTATGATTTTTTATAATTTTGATTTGTTATAAAATGTTGAACTTACAAATTTTTCCAAAAATTTTTGATTTTGGTTTTTTTTTTTAATTTTGGAATTGAATTGAATTTTGGAATTTTATATTCAACATTTTTTTTAAGTTTGTTATTTTTTTAACTGAATGTTCCTTTAAATTTTTGTGTTGTGTAATTTTTTTTAAGTTTTGCCTTTTTTTTTTTTTTTTTTAAATTTTCGTTAATTTTTTTTATATTTTGTATTTTTTTTTTAAATTTTCTTTTGTTTTAGTTTCGTATTTTTTATTTATTTTAGATTTTTTTTTTTTAAATTTTTTATTTATTTAAAAAATTGTTTCTTACATTTTTTAAATTATTGTGTTTTCTTAATTTTGGAATTATACCTTTACTAAAAAATCAAAATGATCACTTTTAATTTTTAAACTTAGTGCAAAAAAAAGCTTTGCTTATTTTTATGATATCGCTTGGAATCTTGTAATAGTGACAAATCCGCGTATTAAAAAGTTATAAGGTAAACTTAATTTCACACTCCATAAAAATTTCCATTTAATTTACAATTCATATAATGACCGCGTCATCATATTTAAAAAGGTCGCAAAAATCAGCGTTCTTTAAATACAATATGCTGAAATCATTAAAATCGATTTAAAAAAACTTTTACACTTATTGCTATATAAAAAGGGTGATAACAGCTGAACTTGGTAATGCCGCGATCAGTGTAAATACAGTCAAAGGATGTCCAAAAGGAGGTGTATTATCTCCACTACTGTGGTCTATCCTAGTTGATGATCTGCTTGACTGCCTAAACACTAGAGGCTTCAAAACCATAGGCTATGCTGATGACATAACAGTCATCATAAATGATAAACATGACATTAACATTGGTGAGCGAATGCAGGATGCTCTCAAAATCACCTGGGAATGGTCTGACAGGGAAGGGCTGTCTATCAACCCAACCAAAACTACCATTATTTCATACACAAAAAGACATATAAATAACATTGCAAGTTTATTTATAAAAGGTACGGAGGTACCACTTAAGGATGAGGCCAAATAACTAGGCCTAACAATTGATAGAAGGTTGTCATGGGAACGTCATCTAGATAATACAATACAAAAGGCCACTAAACAAATATGGGCCACAAGACAACTGCTAGGAAGAACATGGGGTCTTTGCCCCAAAATATCATCCTGGATATACAATCAAATGATATTACCTTCAATACTATATGGCTCAGTCATATGATGGAAAAAGGTAACTCAACAAAATGCACAACGCAAATTTACGAAAATTCAACGGCTTGCATTACTGGAGCAATGAGAACAAAACCCACAGCAGGATTGTAGGCTGTTCCTAACTTCACACCGCCTCACCTAGCCATAAGAGCAGACCTGCTAAAGAGGCTGTAAATCTCCACAAAATATATAAATTTAAAGAAGGAGATCATAAGGGACCCCACGAAATTCTAAACTGGGCAAAAGAGGCAAATCAAATTGCTACTTTCAACAACCAGATAGATCCAGTAGTTAGCCCAATAAAAAACTACGAGATCTTCATAGCCACAAGGGATGAATGGATAATTAGCCCAAGTTGGGTGCAGGATGACGCCCAAAAATGGTACACAGATGGCTCCAAAACGAAAGAAGGAGTAGGTGCAGGGGTAATCTGTCCCCGCTGCCAAATGCACATCTCTCTATGTAAAGATGCAACAATATTCGATGCTGAACTGTTTGCGATAAACTCTGCAACTCAGAAACTACTAAACCGCAATGTGCAAAGAATAAAAATAAATATTCTATCTGATAGCCAAGCGGTACTCAAAGCCCTCAACAATTACAAATTTATGTTCAAATCTGTTCTCGAATGTCATAACAACCTAATCCTACTGGCATCCCATAATAATAAGGTAAAACTTATTTGGGTGCCTGGGCACAAAGGTTTTGAAGGTAATGAAGCAGCAGACACACAAGCCAGAAAAGGTGCGGAGGCACTCTTCACAGGACCTAGCCCTCTGTATGGCTTCACAAAAAAAGATATTACAAACATCATTTCAAAAAATACCAGAAAAGAGGCAAAAATCTACTGGGATAATCTGGAAGGACTCCGTCACTCCAAAAAAATCCTTCAGTTTGACTCAAAAAAGGGGGCAGAAGCCCTAGAATTCAATAGAAGAGACCTACGCATCCACTTACTGGCCACTACCCATGTAGATACCACATGGCCAAGTTAGGTCTATCAGACATTGTAACTTGCAGATACTGCAATGAAGAGGAGGAAACCATGGAGCAACTTTTAGCCAACTGCCCAGCGCTAAGCAGACGCAAAAAATTCTTAAACAGCTATACATTGGATGAAGAGGAGTACAAAACCCTATCACTAAAGGGTATAACTGCCTTTGCCAAAACAATAAACGGCGATTAGTCATATGCGGGTGCACAAAAGACCAACATGCTGGTCGCAGTGCAGAAAGAAATCAATACCCTACACCCTATTCACATCATACATATTGCTATATATATTATAGGTATATATATGTTGTAACAGAATATGTCATACTATTTGTCTGCGGGTTAAAAAAAACGCTATATATGTATTATACTCGATAAGTAAAGGGATAGATGTATCATAGTTTGAAAAAGTAGCAAGAGCAAAAACATAATTATATTTCGCAACATGTTAAACATTTAAAAGCACTAATTACTAAAATGTCATTACAATTATAATACAAGTTCATGACAAAAATGTCTGGAAAATTTAAGGTCGAGAAATCCCATTTAATTTAATTCGCGATACCATGAAAATCGTACTAGTAGAAACACTTGTGTTTATTTATCAAGCGACCTTTATTTGCATAAGTAAGTTTTAACTCAAAACATTGACTTCCCCATTTTTTTTTCCTAACACAGCTTTTTAAAAGAAAATTTTAATTTTTTTAAAATCAATTTTAAAAGCAAAGTGATTAAACACGGTTGTGCAAAAAATATTAAAAATTCATATATGCATTAGTTTATTTTTGCGTTTTAAGAGTCGAATGATTATATTTTGGCTGATCTCGGTTCATATAAAATAAATTTGCATAACTCAAAAAAAAAAAATGCTATTTAATGCGGGGCAAAGACCAAATAAATAAAAAGTATTATAACATTTTAAATAATATTGTGTGGAAATGCGTCAAAGTTGTTTGAAATAATTTTGGAATTGTTTCTTGATTAGATTGGGGTCTTAAGCTTACCTGAAACGTTAGTCTTATCATAAAATTTCTTTAAAATTGAAAGTGCTAAATAAAACCAAAAGAAAAAAATGCTGAAAATCACCAGAATATAGAAAAAGCCATGAATAAATTTCAACTCGATTTAAGCTAAAATATCAATAGTGCTTCAGTTTGTTTTTTGAGGTATAAAGTGCTTGGTTGGTTCTTAAATAATTTGCATATAAATGTTTTTTGTTATTCTAGCATTTAGGCCCATACGCAGCATGCAAAAATTGCGCACGAAATGTCAAAACTTCATATAAAAAAAAATTCCCTTTTTTGGGATATTTTTTTTTATACTAACTTTTGACATTTTGTGCGAAATTTTTGCATACTGCGTATGGGCCTTTATCTAAAAATTTTGTTTTCACCTAAGAAGCCATGGTAAATAAAAAATATTCTAAATTAAATTAAATGCTAAGTAAGTTTGATATTGTTTATTTCTTGTGAATAAATTAAAATATACTTGTTTTTCTAGTCTATGTGACAATACATTCCCTATTTTCTAGCGTATAAAAAAAACCTTTCAAGTAAGAGTATCTAAGATCTGTCTTTATATTTTTACTGAAAATTCCAAATTTAAAGTTTGTTTGCCACTAAACTGATTCTTGTCAAAGTCCTAAGCGCAAAGTTTGTTCAAAATTCCGTCATTTTGTCCAGCGTATACTTAATATGTCATATATTAAGCGCGTAACACGTATACGTAATAACTCAAAAAAATGTACTTTTTTTAAAACTTGTTTTCACTAAAAACTAACATGGCATAGTAAAATTAGTAATCAATTAGCAAAATTGTTTTTGTTTTTAACTTAATACATTTTAAAAGCTATTATCTTTATGACATTTTTCAACCATTTTAAAAATTTTACGACCACTAAACGATAGTGCAAAGCCGGTAAAACCCTTGTAGTTGGGGGTCTTACTTGTTAGAGCATTGAATAGAACTTGCATAAATGCACTCAAGAACACAAAAAGTAAGCTTCAGCAAATAAATGACCTTGGCAGTTCATGATAAAAAAAGCAATAACCTCGACTCTTTTTTGTTTGACAAATTTCTCGCTTTAATCAGCAAAAATTTGTGCAAATTGGAACATTGAATTTTTTTTTTCTTTATTTTTGGTATGGTATAAATATTCTTTAGCAACGATAATTTAATGTGGTAGCAGGCAAATTTAATCAAGCGTAACAAAGTTCACATTGGACCCCCCTCAGGTGTTCCGATATTATTGATAGATTACTTGTTTTGGAACGTCTTTAATTGATAACTCACTTTAAAGCGAACAACCAAGTCAGTTCTTATCGCAATACTAACTAAAAACACCTTGTTTATGGTTTGTTTTGCTAATTTTGTTTTGAAGGCGAAACAGCTTTCAACTTGTGGCAAAAGTCTATCGCTTGGTTTTGCGTTGGAGTAGTGCAGACTTATGTTTGCTATTGGGAAAACTGCCTGAGTGCGACAAGAAGCGTTGCAGTAAAAGTTCAGCCTAACAGTATGCAACAAAAATTTGACATTTTCATGTTAGAGCAGTGTAGACACTAAGCGCGCCTATATGTTGCCATAAGTGCAACACGTGCAGAGCGTGTTAAGCGCTTGAGAGCGCTTTCTGTTAAACAGCTGTTAATAACAGCAAGCTGTGGATTTTCTCTGTTGTTAGCATAGCTTAGGAAATGCGCATGTCAGCTTTGTGGCAGTCAAGCGAGAGAGCAAAGTATAGAGCGTGACGTCACTATTGTAGGTTTTTGGTTTACTTTGCTTTGAGATATGCGGAAACTTCAGTTAAAGCATATTCAGTTTAAATTTGATTGATAATTATGCTAGGTAAAATTGACCACAATTAAGTGCGGCTGTTCGTGGTATTTTCTCACTCAGAATTTCATTTTGTATTTCTGGAAGTTCTCGATTAATCTTTTCTTCACCGTTTTCCTAGTACCCCTAATATTAACTGCCTATTCTATATCCTTCACTTACTCCCATTTTAGGTATCTTATTGGGCCTATTCCTGGCAAAACTACGTTAAATAGCGAACAATAAGACAAATCAGGACAAACATTCACTTAAATTTAAAAAACAAATATAAGATCGAATCGATTTTGAATGAATCCTAATGTAACAAGAACTATTTGCACAACAATTTTGTTGCATGTTTTTTATTTTAAAATAGTTAAAAATATTTAATCTTTATTCGATATGCTGAATCAATCTCTGAAAGCATCTAGACCTATTTATGCGAAAGTTTTTTGTGACTGAAAAGGTAGTTAGGGGCATTTGTTAAAAATGACATCATCAGAGTTTTTCAATTGCAAATTTTCCCAAAAATTTAATTCTATTTTACTAGATATTTTAAATTTTCTTGTGATAAAATTTGTAAGCATGAAATCTTAAAACGCTTGTAAAATACCTTTTTCGTCAAGTTTATTTAAGTTTCTATCTTTTATTTGATAATACGCAAATATTTTATCTTTAAAGATTATGTTATGTTTAAAGACTTAATAGGCATAAAAATCATTTGAAATAGGTCTTCGAAAAAGTCTCTAGAAGTCTTTTAAAATATTTATTTAATAGATTAATTTTGTGTACCTTTATTTTGTTTTGTCTTTTGTTACTTATAAAGTTGATTTTATATGCGTTGAATTGACTGAAATTCTATCGATTCAATTATAAACGAATTTTAAGCAAAAAAATGTATTTGTGAATTAGTTCAGTTCTTTATTTTTTTTTAAATTGATTTCGTAAAAATAAAAGCCTTTATACAAAATTGGAATTTCTATGTAAAGATTAATGTGTGTTTTTTTACACCGCTTAAATACACAAGAAAGCACTTACATCCAAATTTTAGGCATAAAAAAATCTAGAAAATCTAGCATTGAATTTTATTTGCTGTTTATTTTTTCGTAGTTGTCACTGCAGCTTTTATGAACATCAAAATTTAGTGAGATTTATCAATCTAAATTAAAAATGCTAAATGCACAAAACCTTATAACTTGAAGCTTAAGTTTTTTGGTTTTTTCGAAATATCTCGAAATCTTTTCCAAATGAAAAAATTTTTGGACTTCATTTTCTGGTTTAACGTGCCATTTTACTACGGAAATGACTAGGACATGTTGAGGATACCAACATTTTTTTAAAATTTGTAAACTAGTGTAATAATTACACAGGTCTACAAATACCGGGGTCATGTCAGTTGTTGGAAAGCTAAGGTTCATTTCCCAAGTAATTTGCTGCGTAGAATCCAAATCAGAGGTCAGAATTGGCCCATCACGTCTGGATTTTGAGATATTTGAGGTTATTTACCCGAAAACTTTTGAGGTTATGTACAGGGTGCAAATAATTTTTGTGGTCTGTCTCTCCATTTACATCATTTAGTATTCGAAGTTTTCACTTGGAGGTTTATTTTTCTGACTTCATATTCGTTCTCAGAACCAAAAAAGTAGGAAAAACGCCGTTTTTCGGAAATATATTTATTCCTTTTACTCCATTACTCCATAGTGAAGCATAGTGCTGCAACAAAATTCTTAAATCTACTTCTATCCGATGACATCCTTTTAATTTCATTCCAGTTCGTTTCACTCGCTTCAATTTCTTTCTCTAACTGTCTTCTCCAAGTGTGCGCTGGACGCCCCCTTCTGCGTGATCCTTGAGGGTTCCATTTTATGGTTTGCCTTGTGATGTCTTGCGGTGCTTTTCTTAGCGTATGATCTATCCAGTTCCATTTTCTCTTCGTTATATTTATCTTAATGGGACTTTGTTTTGTAAATGCCCACAGCCTCTCATTTGATATGGTTTTTGGGATACATAACCTCAAATATCTCAAAATCCTGACGTGATGGGCCAATTCTGACCCCGGATTCGGATTCTACGCGGCAAATTACTTCGGAAGTTAACCTTAGCTTTCCAGCAACTAAGCCATGTTGACCTTGTTGATTTAAGAAAAGTCCTTTGTTAACAAACGTCATCATTTGGAAATTTGTATTTATTTTTATAATAGATAGAAATAATTATTGATTTTTATGTACATGTTGACTTATTAAATTTGATATTAACGGGCTATCGTAGCAATAATGAAAGTTATGTACGTATTTGTCTTGATATTCCATTTTTAGTACTTATGTTAAATCCAAATTTTGCAACTTCAAAAAATGGCTGCCCCTTTTTTCGTTCAAAAAATATGATTAGTCGCACTACAGAATTACAAACAAAAGCGTTACCAGTTAAAACGCATAGTCTGACGTTTGCGCAGAGAGCGTATTAGTTTTGTATAACCTGTTTGTCGCACAGCCCTGTTAGTCTCTCTGCGCTGTCGCTCGCTCAGTCGCTTACTTACTCTCTCGCAGAGTTATACTCTTTTGTTTGTTTTGGCATTGTTACGCTTGACTTGGCCAGTTAATTTAATTTCGATTTTGTGCAAAACCCTCAGAGTTAATTCCAACGCGTTGCCAATTGGACGTGTTTAAAGAGTCTTAGCGCGCTCTCTGTTGCTTAGTCGTTAATCGCCGCGTGTGTTTGCAACGTTGTACGTCAGTCAGCGCGTCCTTAGCTGCCTTTAAATAAAACATTATATACAACAATAAAATATACATAAAATAAATGTAAGTACATACAAAAATGTTGCTAACATTACTCAGCAGTGCGTCAGTTTGTCGGTTTGTTGTGAGTCGTCTGTCAGTTTGTCAGTCGCTCTGTTGCAAAACGCATGCGCGTCGGAAAGTTGTAAAGCTTTGTTGTTGCTGTTTGTAGTTGATGAAGTCTTGAAGTCTTCGCAAAAGGTTGATTATTTATCTATTGTGAATTTTTGTATTTTATTTTTTTATTAAATTAAATAAACTTTTATGGTAAGTTGTGTTAAAGCAATGCGGGTCAACAATGTAGGTAACTGAAAGATTTAAAAGATTTGTGAGCTCTCTTTGTTGTTATTGTTGTTGTTGTAGGCTAGTGCGCATGCGCACACGTTGACACACTTTCTGCTGTCTGACTTTGTGGCTGCCACACGGCACATGGCGACCGACTGCTTACAAGCTGCATGTATATGTGTAAGCAGTTGGTAATAAAAACAATTACCACTTGCTGCATTTCGTCAGCGTTTTTTTTTGGTTTTTTGGCCTAATACAGAGTACAATAATAACTGTAAGCATATATTCAAATTTCCTATGTTAATCAGCTGTGTGTGTTAATATATAATAAGCGCCATAGACATGCACTTTTTCGCTTAGTTATGGCAACTTGCCGCACTATTATTATAAGGCAAATTAAATGTACCATAACCGTCATGAAAAAATTCTCTGAGGCAATCATAGTTGTCAGTTAGTTAAAAAAAATACAATATAAGACTGACTGATATTTGAAGGTTGCTTTGCGTTTCACACGCACTGATTTTGTTTGCAGTCCATTTTCATAGACTTTGTGCGCCCCAGTTGGCGTGTGTTTCATTTTAAAACTTATAAATATTGAAAACAGCGCATTGACTTTTGTGCTAATGACATCGTAACGAAACTTAAACACAATTTTTTACCTTCCATTTCTGTTTGGTTAAATAATTTCGGCTTGTTTGCAATATATTCTAAAGCTAGCGACCTTGCTTGGCCGCGCTTTGAATACACAATAAATAAATATCGCACTCTTCTCTTGTTTTTTTTTTTTTGTTTCGGAACAAACCAAACCAGTTAGACATCTTGACGCGGCTTCAGCTTGCTGCTCATATTGACACAAAAAAGTTAGCTTATCAGGTGAAGGATAAAAGCTGGCGAAAAATAAGCAAAAAATTTAAATCTTTTTGGCAGAATTGCAAATTTTTTCTTTTATATCAACGCGCTTAGATAAATGTTAAGCAAGTTTAAGCCGTTGGCCTTTCGGGTTGAGTTGAAAATGTAAAGCTGTCAAATTGCGAAACCGGCTTTACAAGAATTTTTGCCAAAAAACAAATTTAAGTGCACAGTTGGCAGTGTAGGCTAGTAGTAGTGACTACAGACTCTAGGGGCGTGGTTCATAGAACACAACATTTATCATGAAATGAGGTTTTAAGCAAGCTAATAAATTCCGGAATGTCAAGTCATGCATATTCAAATTTGCTAATATTTTACAAGTGGCATTCAATTACAAATCAGTGCTGCCAAACAGAATAATCTAAGTACAGTGCCGCAAAAACATTGCAGTCGGCTGTTATGCGTAACAAATAGTACTGCCAAAATTTGTCAATGATAATAAGAGCTTGTAATTTGCTTAAATAGAAGATCTATGCTTATTTTGTATTGCTCTGTTAAGAAAAATAAACAAAAATTGTAAAATAAGCTTCTTGATTTATTTCCTTTGCGCTATTTAGCTACAATCAAATTATTCATGGGATGATTTAAAAGCCAAGATTTGTACATTCTAGGCCGATTTATGTTATGCAATTAAATCGGTGCAAATCAAACTATTAATTTAAAACACACCCAAATATATTAATATAAAATCAATTGTAAATTGGTAAGGCAATGCGGTACAATTTTATGATATACACAATACGTGTCAAATACTTTATCTGGGTTTTGGTTTAGAATACAAATTTGTATTTTAAACTACTAAATTAATGCAAGTTTTAAAATAAACAGAATGTAGAACTTATAAAATAAAAATCAAATGTCTATTAGGCTTAAACGGAAGCCAAGAAGCTTCTAATGGACGTTTTCAAACACTTTTGCAACCAGTGTTGTATACCATGTTATAAATATAATATATATATATATTTTCTGAAAAATCTTTTTATTATCAGTTGCTGCAAAAGTAATACTGTAGCATTCATAAAAACTTTTGCTAAATATTTTCCAAAAGCTCATATTTCCAAAAGCATTTACGAATGTAACAAAACCTTTTTTCTGCACAGCTTAAAGCTTGTTTTCCATAGCTTAACACTTGAATGTTATTTTTATTACTATGTTTTGCAACGACAACAAATACTTCCTTTAATGGCTTGCCATTTATGCAAAACCTTTTATGTTTCGGCAAAAAGTTGGTCGCTGGGTCCAGAGCGCATTGCCACTAAACCTTATGTTGTAAAACTAAAAAATTTGTTTCTGGGGCCATTGTCAGTACAATGGGTTAGTAGGCAGGTTCCAGCAAAACTTCTTATCAATGTCTTGATTTTAACAAAAGTTCACTTAAACAATGCCATACCAAACCAACACTAAAACTTTGATAATTTTGTTGAAGAAAGAAGAGCAACTCTTAAAATTTATGTTACATTAAAGTACGCTTTTGGATTACTTTGAAAGTGCATTGTTTTATTTTGTTGATGCTTATAATTCACATCTCGTTTAAGCAGCCTACTAATGTAAGCAATTGATGTATTTGTGCTTAAAATTCACAACTTATTGAAGCAGCGAGTGCATTAAGACGAAACTTTTTGGTTGTGGTTTTTATAATTTGTAGTTTAATTTATATTTATAAGTTCCTACAAGGTGATGTTTAATTTGATTTATTTATTTGAAGTGATGTTTTTATATTCGTTTATAATATAACTATGTATTAAAGCAAGCTAGTTTCCGCGTTTGGTATGTATTTCTTATCTTTGACAAATTTTTCAACTATAACAGTGGGCATCTCTCGTAATACGTATGAAATAAAGGGTGATTTTTTTTTTTAAGAGCTTTCGAAATTGAGGCTGCGCTTCAAATGGTTCATACGCTGGGTCCAATTTTGGCATACTCTCCAACATATCGGCTGGTATCTCAAAAGCAAATTCTTCAATATTGGCTTCCAGTGCTTCAACCGTTGCGGGCTTGTCATAAATCTTAAAACCCCCCCAAAAAAATTTTTTTAAAATTTTTTAAACCCTATTTTTTTTTTTTTTTTTCCCCCCCCCAAATTTTTTCCCCCCCTTTCCCCTTTTTTTTTTTTTTTTTTTTTTTTTTTTTTTTTTTGGGAAGTTTTTTTTGAAACCCCATTTCAGGGAAGTCCACCTCTTCTGTTTTGGGGAAAAAAGTGTAATCATCGCACCGTAGCGCCCGCCCGCCTTGTTCGTCTTTGAGAAAGTACGGTCCATTGATGCCGGCCCATAATCCACATCTAAACAGTGACGTTTTGGGAATGCATTGGCAGTTCTTGCAATACTTCTGGCTGCTCTTCACACCAAAAACGGCAATTTTGCTTGTTCACGTATCCATTCAACCAGAAATAAGCTTCGTCGCTAAACACAATTTTCCGATAAAAAGCTGGATCTTCATCCAACTTTGCCAGCGCCCATTCACAAAAAGTTAGCCGTTGTGGTAGGTCGTTTTAAAATGTTTTACACCTCAAGCCTTCAGCAAAATTTTCCACGTAGTGGAGTTCGATAATTCACGGTCATCAACAACATTGGTGGATACAGCTGCGATATTTTCCTCTGTCCGCACTCTACGTATGCGTGTGTTGGTGGTTTAATGTCCAATAATGAAAATTTGGTGCGGAATTTAGTCACAACATTCCGAATAGCCGACTCAGAAAGTCGCCCAAGCTGACCATAAAATGGAAGGAGTGCACGATGCACTTTCTTAGCCGAGCATGAATTTTGATAATAAAATTCAATAATCTGCAAGCATTGTTCGTTTGTAAGTCGATTCATGGTTAAATTATAGACCAAACTGAACATGTTTGACAGTAACACAAGACACAAAAACAGCTGAGCTGACAAAACAGTATTGCCAAAAAGAATGTTTCTAAAAAATCACCTTTTATATGGTATGCTTTTGCATTATTTCTTTTGTTGTAATTCATGTCTTGTTTAAGTATTCTATTACAGTGAACAAAAAAAATTTAGTTTTTCAAATTGAAACGAATTTAACAAAAAAAAATTGTTGGTTTTATTATTAATTTTTGAAATTATTCGCATATATTCTAATTAATTCGCTTCGAACTTGATTTCAATCGCAGCTTAACTATACATGTATTATTGTTAATGCATTTATAATAAGCGCGTCCGAGTCTTTAACAGAGTGTAGACATCCATAAGATAGATTTTTAATAATGCCAATTAATTCTTTGCCAAAATATTTTTAAGAGAAATGCGACAGAAACAGTCATATACAGATTAAACATAATACACAATTATAGTCACGTGCTGATCCTCAATATCAGATTGAATCCTATTAATGATCATTTAAATTTTCCAAAGCAGTTCAATAAAGAAACTTTTTGTTTTTCTTATACCATATTAAGTTGCTCTGTTTAGTAAAAGTAAAAATTATTCCACTTGGTCGTTCTTAATAAAATGCTAAATCGCTGAGTAAAGCGATTTACTTTTTCAATTAAACCAGCTTGGGGTTTTTTTTTTTTAAATTAACTTTAATATTATTATATCCACATTGGATATTAAGATACTAATTTTTGCTTTTACTTATATGCCAGTCATGAACAGACTGCACTTTGTGTTTTTATTCAGCTGGAAGGCAAAATCCGGATAGCCAAGTTAATATTAACATTAAAGTTGCTTGTAATTGCTTATTGTCGGTATAGGTAGTAAAAAAAAACATGGCTTATTTAATTGTTTATTGCCAATATTAAACAGGTTTTAAACGGCCCTTTCGGTGAATTGGTGTTTTGCTAAGGTGCTGTTTGACCTTCAATGCAATTTCGGGAGAGAACTTGAGGAAGAAAAAATATGGCGATTGTTAAAGACGAGCGCGGTCGACTTTGGGATACCCTTTAAGGCGATTGGCATCCAATAAGTCACAGTCCGACTAATTTGGCTACTATATCGTGTTCATAAACGAACGATATGTGTGGTCTTGGAAATTTTTTTTCCTGTGGGAACTAACTGTTGAAATCTAATCTTCTGGATACCTATGGTTACGATATTTTTCAAGCCAATGTTTTTCCCATCGCCTATATTTATATTGAATACTTTGTTTACCTTGATCTGATATACAAATGAATTTATCTACAAGCAATTCATTGAAAGCGTGAAAGGGTATAGTAGGATGGTTCCGATGTATGTAGCAAGTAGTATAAATCTTTTTAGAGATCATAAAATGTATATTTGTTTAATGATAGTCTTTGAGGGCCACGAGTAGATTTTACCAAAGGCTGACAGAGTTTCAGTCACTTGGTGCTGGCGACGTAGCCGCGGTCTTCCTCTTCTCCATGTAACTACCGCATCGAACACCTAATCCGTCAGGAACTAGGTGCTACCATCTAGGTCTCTGCGCATTATAGGGGTACTATGGAGTGCAATTTCTTAGCCCAATGTAGCATCTGTTGGTTGTTCCTCACTTTATCTTCAGCTTGATTATTGTTGCTCATTACCGCGAAGCCAACGCTCCAAGTTATAGCTCTCTGCATATTGCTGAGAATCACGACATCGCGATTCTGTACCGATAGACCCACTTCAGCTGATTCGATGATGGAGTCAATGTCGTAGGCCCGTCCAAGGAGTTGTACACATCTATCCGGTATAAATATGTTCGATTCTATCAGTATTAGTAGGACCTAAGAAATTGATATGGGATGTATTAGATTTGTTCAAATGTAAAGAAGGACACACTGGAGCATCTTCACCTTCAATAAGTAGAGCTGGGAATACTAAAAAAGGGTTTTAGATACCCTATATGGACAGGTGGCCGTCGGTGGCGTAGTGGTAGCGTACTCGCTTTACAAACCGAAGGTCGGTGGTTCGAGTCCCCGAAGTAACACTGGTACATTTGCCTAGCACTGACATCGCCCAAGAAAGCCTCTATTAATTCAAGACACCGCCGTTCGGATTCGGCTATAAACTGTAGGTCCCTGTTCTCTTTGAACAGTTATTAATAGAGATCAATAGGAAATTATTATTAATTATTATATGGACAGGTTTATAAAGCCCCAATGCTCCCCACAATATAAAATATAGGGTCTTAGTAACGGGAAAATTATATATTCAACACTTTAATTTTCAATCTTATATGTAGAATCCAGAGTTTAGCTGCTCAGTGTAAAATTATAATTTTCTTTTTTCTATAACTCCAGTGACATAGGGCCTCAACAATTCCTCTAACCGTATCCTATTGGAGTTTCCATGGTAGCGCGCTATGCTTTCTACAATATCAAAATATAGGGCTATAGATTGGGAAAAATGCGTGAAAAAAATTGTTTCGATAAATACTCGACATCTTTCAATTTTCAATCTCATATTTTAGAATCCAGAGCTTAAAACTGCTCAGTAGCAAAATCATACATAAGGGTAGCTAAGTCGAAAGAGATTTGTCCCTGAAACCATAACCAGGCTCGATTCACAGGCGAGGCAAATTTTGAGATTCTGAAGAGACCATGGCCAAATTTTTGGACGCCATATTTTTCATATCATCCAGTAAGTAAAGAACTCCTTTCCTCAAACGCTTCAAATAAACCGTGTGCAACTTTTAACGATTCTATTTCGGTGCGATAGATAAGGGTATAACTAAAGATATCGGAATATCTGTTTTAAATAGCTCATAAGTCTAATCTGTTTCTTCAGACGTATATCAACCAAGATAGACTCTCTAAAGACATCGCGTCTAACAAGTTCGTTTCATATCTCTAACAGTCCGATTCATTTTACCTAAAGCCTATCCAGGCTCTTTAACATTAGTTTAAAAATAAGGAATTCCTTTGCCTATTACAATCTAGAGCTTCTAAGATAAAAAAAAATAACAGTTCATCTCTCAGTCCTTCATTATACGTCAGGCTCTCAGTTTAAAAGGTTGCTTGCCTATTAAAATCGAGCATTTGAACGCTTTGATCAAAAAAAAAAATTACGTCACTATTATGTAAGTACTATTTAGCTTGAAAATATTTATAGAGTAAGTTGGTTCCAAAGCCAGATTCGAGTAAAAAGACGCATTGCAAAAAAAAAACTACTTTTAAACTGTCTGAAGAGTATATCCAAGTCGAAGACACCCTACTTAACAAAAGTGCATAAAATGAATATGAAGCAGTTTGCCTTGTGCCAAACCGGCGTAAGCAAATATTCGAACCAAAAACAAGAATTATCATCGCATTTAAAAGTCGATCAGTTGCATATACTGGTATACTCATAGTGGAAACAATAATCTGACATATTTAAAAATATACAAATATATGTATACCAATAATGACGGCAGATTAAAAGCTTTTCGACTAATCTGTTACTTACTTAAATCAGCTACACTGTACCCTACAATCTGAAAGTTCATTGTTTCGCGCAAAATTATTTGTATAGCCTCGTATAGCAGTAACTATATTTAACAACTAGTCGATAACGATTATCAAATCAAAAGTACCAACCAACTGCTGTTATTTTCCATATGTCTAGTTTACATATTTTGCGACGTTCATAGTTGAAATAATAATTGCAGCGCATTCGTAGTTCCCTTCAAGACTGCATCAAATCAGTTGAAGCTACTCATCGGACGCAACGCCTCACTTGAATTCAAGTCTGTTGGAAAATTGAGTCAAGTACAACAAAAACTACAACAACTGCTCCAAGCAGCTGCAAGTTAATCACTGGCGCTTTTATTATTGAGGTAGGCGTACTTCTGGCATATTAATATAAATTGCAATCAATTAAACCCTATTAAAAAGTGCTCCTTAATACACTACAAAAACAGTTGAAAAATTGCAGATTCATGAAACAGTGTTAAAAGATCAGTTTTACAAAATTATAATTTACAAGTTAATTACATATTAGGATTTATTTTCCACAGCGTTTTCTTTTGAACAAAATAAAAGTGATTTGAAATAATTCTATGGTAATCCAAATGGAAGGTAAATGTTAACTTGCTAATTTCTACGGGGAAAAATTTCGAAGCTGATCAGTGCTGTGTGGGACTATGGGGTGCTACCCCGAAGAAAGAGAAGAGTTTTCATATAAGTGAACATATCCATTTTGCACCAGTTTTTCAGGGATGCTGATTTGAGGCATATTCACGATCTCTCAAAGGGCTATCAAATATTTCTTTATAATAACCTAGTTGTTACAAGTCTTGAATATCACTCCTCCTGAGCCAGTCAAAGTCAATTCAGAACTTTCAATGGATGTATATTCACGACATTCGGACCTGTGGGATTGGCAACCACGTAATAAGGGACCTACTGAAGAAAGAGGAAGAAAACAAAAGGCTGCTTTACTGGGCACAGATACCAGGACTAAAGCAGTCAAAAACTCTCCTCTCTAACAACAACCGTAAGAGGTTCAAACTCATGATAACTCACGGAAAAATACCGTGAGGATCCTGACGGGCCTCTTGACGGGACACTGTAGGCTCCGTAGCCACTTAAATAAAATTGGCATAGCGGATAGTGGACTTTGTGGACCTTAGTGCATCTACTATGTGAATGCATAGGACTCGTCAACAAAAGAAGCAAGCTTCTAGGCATGTACGTTATCTCACCAGAGAGCATTGTCACCATAAATCCATACAAAATACTGGAGTACATGCAGGCAATTGGACTTTTGGGAGAGCTCTAAGCCGTGAAGGGGGTACAATAGATCCACTTGGGTCGCAATACATATTTCACCCATTACAAATAATAATAATATTCACGACATGATTTCAGACATCGGGGAAATCCTTTTTTTGCATCCGATTTGTGTATTAGCTAGCGCATTCTCTACATTACTCATATCCCTATAGAGTTTTCTTCGGATCATGCCCTTTCCAACGAGTGTTGAAAAGTTCAAAACTTTGGATTAGAGTTTTTGGGTAGTCTTCAAAACATCAAGGAAAGTGTTTTTTTGGTAGTTATTTACTGTTGGCAGTTCGGTAGGAAATTAAATTAAATTAAGCTTTTCAGAGAGTTGAGCCCCATGCAAACCTATTTTACAAAACGGCTGTACTAAGAGTTGATGTTATTCTAAGGAAAACACATTATAATTAATTTTGTTGATCTGGAGCAGCCAGATGGCTTTATGATTATCACGAAGCTGTTATTGGCTCTTGGTTCAATTTTTGCATGGTAGCTATAGCAAATAGTGGACCAATTCCGATCAACCTTCACACAAATGTTTAGTCTAAGACAAAATACGATTGACATAAATTTGTTCACGATATTTAACAAAATAAAAAAGATTTTGCTTAGCGTTTATTTAGGTGTTCTTATGTATTTCATATTAGTCTACACGTTTGTATGAAGCTTGATCAAAAGTGGTGCACTATGTTGTATAGCTATCATACGAAAATTTAACCTGTGCTCTCTAGATAGCGAGCCTGCGCATTGCATTACCTTCTAATTCCTGGATCATGATTTGTGCTCCTATGTTTAGTGTAACCAATTCACCTCAAATCGCGTTACGACTGATTTGCAAGACTAGGGGACAAAAAATCGGTCACGGTAAGCTTTATCTTTGTATTATGGGTGGTTTTAGAATTTGCCAGGCCCAGCAGAGGACGCATCTATGTGCGCGAAGAATTTAATTTCTGATTAGAAAATTTATTAGCCTTTGGTTCACTAAGATGAACCTAAAGACACCGCTGCGTAAAGTTCTTTGAATAACAAAACCACACCCAAGCTCACATCTCTCCGCATGGCGGCACCTACGTCACAGTTTGCTGGCTACAGCATTTTTCATCTTACCGTCGCAGTTTCTGTTTGTCTGAAGTATGAAGTAAGAACAAAAATTGGTCAGACATCTCATATCACTTTATTCATACGAGGGGGTTTTGCTACATTTTTTTTTTGGATCCTTAGTCCTATGCGAAACAACTTTTTGAGGTCCAGTTAAAAGTTACCTAGCTTAATTCTTTTAATCTCTTGCCCCCTTCTGCATTACCACTCACCAGTAATCTCACCACCTTTTATAAGTTATCACTCACTACTGAATTAAAATGATTAGCATATGGTGGGTGGCTGAAAAATTCATCAATTACCACTCATCAATAAAAGCACGAACATTTATTTACTAATTATTATTATTTTAACATTAATTTGTCTATTTTTTATTTATTTAATGTGTGCTTATTTGCTTGGTAATTATTTTTTATAAAAATTCTGGCTTTGCTAACTTGATTTTTTAATGCGGCACGGCCTTCCCTAAAAATTTTTCGCTGGAACGAGGTCTTCCAATATAGGGATTGCTATTAACTCTGAATACTCTCTCCACTTTCGAACAAAGCCTGCTTACCCATAGCAATACCTTTGCTTGGTGAATTTACTGGTTACAATTCATTGATGAGATATTCAGTATTTGCCTAGGATGTAAGATGTTGGGTTTTTGTTTCTGACCCCATTTTCAGTGACTCCACTGAATGTGGGCCATTTCTAACTCATTTCGACTTTAAATAAGACATAATATATTTATATATTTAAAACTATGTATTCGAACTCTTTACTTTGTGTGAAAATAAAATGTCGTACTGATGGACTGATGAACATGACTGTTTGAACCCAGTACACAATTTGTTAGTCCAAAACAATTAACAACGAGTGAATGTTTCAAATAATGTCAAAACAATCAAGCACTTATCGGGTTAAAATAATTTATAAAAAAAAAATATAAACAATAGTAGCTACAATAGAAAAGTCATTTAATAGCTCGCAAATCGCATAAAACAAGTTTTAAATAATGTGATTGGTACGAGTATAAAGAGTCTAATCAAATTCAAATTTATGCAATAAAAATAAAAGTTGCTTAGAATTTTTTTTTTAGCAACAAGTTGATACAAAGTTAAATTTTTACTGAAGGCACAATAAATAAATTAAAATTTTTTATTAGTTAAGTAAATTAGTTATTATACTAGCAAACCTTTGTTACTATGAGACTATTGTATCAACCTGTTTGCTATGACTCTTTTGTTAAACTTTGATTTATGTTCCATTTACTTTTTTTTAAAACGCAACCATTTTAACTTTCGTACTTTGCATGATCTTATGAACTCTCTCAATTAAATTTATGATGAAGTTTTCTCTTATGAAATGAAATTTCCGACTCAATTTTTTATTGATTAATAAAAAGTTTAAACTATTTCCTGTAATTGTTTTTCTCATGAAATGCGAAATTTTCCACATATACCTATTGACAGGGCCTTTGAACCTGTTCATAGAGGCTACTATAAATAAGTTCAGGGGCTTAGATAGAGGATAGAGAGAGCCAAGTAAGATAAGTAATACATGACTCATGAGTGTAAGAAAAAATTTATAAAAAATATAACCTCTTCTGCGTGGAGATATGTATTTTGTTATTATTTTAGTATTATATTTATTTTTAAAGTTATAATATATAAATTGAAATCAAACTAAAGAATCTAGAGTCTTGGAAAAAAAATATTTTTGGTATATGAAAACTAATGAGAATGATCTCCCAAAAATTACAAAAATCTCTTCGTAAAACGATGTCCAACCCACTTCTGAACTTTTAAGTCTAGAATTTTGGTAAAAAACTTTTTGAACATGAAAATTAATTAGAATAATTTTCCAAAAATATGTAATTCTTTTTTACTTCTAAGAATGCACTCATGGTATTGAAGCTAGCATCTTAAAAAAACAATTTATTGCACATGAAAATTGATTTGTATGATCTCCGTAAAATACGAAATTCTTTACTACTTTTAAGAATGGCAACCTTATTTACTAACGATGTCTAATTCACTCCGGCAATTTTGCATCCAGAATTTTGTAACAACATTTTTTAAACTTAAAAATTAATTAGATTGTTATGTTTCTTATAAATTCTTATATCAAAACTGTTGAAATTAACCAAATTATATGTAATCATCGAACTGATTCTGTTCATACTAGTTCGTAAACTCTTGAGCATTAACACTAGATACACATATAAAACAAAACAATTAACTCTGCGCATAAGAAGCATCAATAAAATATCAATAAAAACTGTTTCAAAAATGTTGTCTGCCGAAATATCTCTTAACTCTTCACTAGTTTCGGCAAGAATATAAACAACCGAAGATAACCTTCAATCAATATCTTTGGATCCTGGAACTTAAGAATGTAGAATAAGAACAATTTTTCGCTCATACAAAGCCTATGTTCGTGTCCAATCCGCTTTTGGACTCTTACATCAAGTAAAGGGTGTTTTTTTTAGAGTTACACAAGTTTAAATCATAATATAAAGAAATATATTTTTAATATCAATGAACACCAATTTTCACAAACTTTCCACATTAATTGCGGCCGTATTTCTCCAAAAACTCTTCGAATGTTGATTTCCAGGTGTTCAATTGTCTCTGTTTTTTTCGACGTAGACAAGTGACAGTAATTTTCTGTGGATGCAATGGTGTTTCGACAAAAGCTTGTGAATTATCCTCACTCCAAATGCGACAAATCTGCTGATTTACGTACCCATTCAACCAAAAATGGGCTTCATTGGAGAACAAAATTTTGAATTTTGAATAAGTAAAAAATTTCAACAATTTGCATGCGTTGCTCTGGTGTAAGTCTATCCATAATGAAATGTCAAACCAAACTCTACAAAAAGCAACTATAAGCTGTTAAATGGGTTGCCCGATAAAGCAGTGTTGCCAACTCAAAGTGAACCTCTAAAAAAAACACGCTGTACTATTTTGGAAAAAGATTTTCTGAAAAATAAAATGTGCAAGAATAATTTTTTGTCATCTTGTGTCTCAATTTATTAAACTAAGAGCACTAGGTTAGGTCAGGTTAGGGCGGCAGTTGGGACCAACGTCCCAACTCACATAGGCCAGAATAGGCCCGTTGTGATACCGCTACGGTGGACCATTCACCGCTCTTCCCCACTCAAGAGGTCCCCTGTACCAGATGAGTACGCCATCCGGCGGCCTGGATGAACCTTAAAAGGCATTTTGGACTCTGTTCGGAGAGCTGAGATAAGTCATCAAGGAAGTATGACTTTAGAAAACGGAATCTTGTCCAAAACAGACCAGGGCAGTGGCAGAAAAGGTGTTCAACTGTTTCTAGCTTCTCCTCATCGCCACAGCTTCTACAGAAATCATGGTGGGGAGCATTTAATCTGGATGCATGTATCCCCACCAGCCAATGTCCCGTGATAGCACGAATGACAGTCGTGCACTGGGCTCTGTTCAGACAGCAAAGTTCCTTAGTTCTTTTACTGCTGTATGTCGGACAGGTTTGCTGTCAGATTCTGCACGTGTTCGATGCCCGATTCCACGTTTGGTTTGCAGAGAGAGCGAAGTAATTTCGTATTCTCAGTTTGCAGCTGGCCATGGGTATTCCCAGGCCCTCCATGTCCTGAAGGAAGAGAGCACTATATACTGCTTAATTTTTTTTTATTTATTATCTAGAAAGAGATTTTCTGAGCGTACAAATATATAAGAATGATAATTGGAATAACTTCAAATCAAAATTGTTTTATTAAAAAAATATTGTCTGCCGGATATCTACCGATTTGAAATTTTTCGCTAGTTTCAGTATAAATGCCTATAACAGAATACTACCTGCGATATCCAATCCACTGCCGATTTTATATATCTAGCATATCCGATAAACATTCGGTGATCTTTAGTCATTCTTCATATATACCAAAATTCTCAAAAATACGAAATTCTTCTTCTTTGACTTTTACACCTAGGAAATCAATTTGCTGAAAATAAATTTTTTTTTTTTTTAATATTTTGTCATTTTTATTAAAATGGTCGAATTTTGTTTAAAAAAAATATTGCTGTCGCTTTATCCCAAAAATGCAAAGTTCCACTCTAGTTTTGTTAAGAATAGTCTACGAATACAATGCCAAAGATTTTCAGCCAGATTGAAAATGTTTTTTTTGACGTCATATGAAGTCATATCCCATCGCAAAAAGCTATCTACGTCACTGACTAAACTGCCTTACAGGAAATGGGCTTGCATAAGTCTATTTGTACTCTTTAATTGATCATTTCATTGATCTTACAAGCCGCTAAAACAAAATTAACATCTAGCTGACAATTTTTTTTTTTTGCATTTTATTTATTTTTTGTATCTTTTTACTAACTGCTTTAGCAGTCTTACCGTTGTTTTTTAGCCATTGTCTTTGGCATGATTTGTGACGACCTTGACTTTAACCTCCAAACAGCGAACAAGTCATAAACAAAAAAATCAAAAATCAAACTTCAAAATTTATTAACCACTCTGGCCGGTCCAACTTAAGAGCCGCTGCACAGTCATAGGCTTAGTCTTGGAAACCTTTTTTTTTCAGCTACTTCTGGGTTGTACACACTGCTGCACGTTGGCAGCCGTGTTTGCCCCAAAGTGTAGCGCACATTAAAGTGTCTCGTCATGCTGACAATTTGAGCTATGCTTTAATTTGTTCATTTGTAGACTTTTCTAATTGACTTGCCGCAACGCAGAACCCAAGGTATTGACCAGTGACCAGCTCTATGAAGTTCAAGAAATACTCATTGTTGTAGTACAAAAAAAAAAAAACCTATGCGGCTTTTGGCAACAAGTTGTCTGACCAGTTTTGTCTCTTGCTTTATCACTCTCCTTTTTCGCCGCTTCTTCCGCTGCGGATCGCTAATGAAGATCAACATTGAATCATATTTTGGGCAAGGCATTGAACTGTGCAGCACGGAAATAACCCAGTTTTGTCTTGGTTTTTTTTTTGTTTTGAGGAAATAATATTACCAAATAGTCTACAAAATTTAACAACTTATGCAAACACTTTTATTCTTGCATAGATCGTTCACTTGCAAACATGGGCAAAGCGGAGTGCATAAGCTATGATGACAATAATTTGCCGTACATTGATCTGGGTACGGCGCGTATACGCATGGAAAAGGAGCAGGCGCCAGAATGGGCATTGAAAAAGGCACAGGAGGAGTTGCGTGAACTGCCCGGCATTAAAGAGGAGGCCATTAAGGAACTGCGCATACTCATACAGAGTAAGTAGACGATATGTCGATATAATTTTTAGAATTGACGCGAATTAGAGACGTAAAACAGTTTATCGATATATCTTTAGCGATTGTACTTTGTGTCTTTGTGATGAAGTGTGACATAGCTTTACCGAAGTGCGTGTCAGATAGACAAAACGAACAGTTTAATTAGTCTTCCCAGCCGTATTAAATAGATATATCTCAAAGGCCATAAATGTTAGGTACACCAAATGTAACAAAACTTCAAACGTAGTTGAAGCTGTTTTATTTGAATTAATAGTATTTTCTAAATACTAAAATTGGCTCTTAGCAAATCAAAATCATAGACGATATACTTTTGGTTTGGTTTTTTTTTGAAAAAGCTCTTAAAACTATAATTTTAATGTTTGATTGATACTAATCTAAAATAATTTTCATAAAATTTAAATATCTTCAAATCATTTGTACGAAGCACTCATATATTAACCGATGAAGAATATATATATATATGCCTGTTCAAGATTTCGAATCTTTTTCTGATTTATCCATTTAACAATGCAGATTGTCATTATAGTTTAGTAGTGGGCATTCTCTCACTTTAGATAACTCGCGAGGCTATTGCAACAAAATCAGCCGCAGCGCAGTCGGCTCATGTACGGTACAATCTCTCTCTCGTTTTTGCTTGATTGCGGTTCTTGCTCTCTCGTGCGCTTTTGCTTACTGCGCTGCTTACTCACACAAAGGAATGTTTCTTTATATGAGTTTTGCCCACCACTGTTACACTTTGGGACAAAATTGGCAAAAATCTACGAAATCTTAAACTATAAAACGATTACTATAACGATAGCACCAGGCGGGGATCCAGGATTTGATCAGAGGGGGGGTTTTTTACTTTGAAGTGTACATATATCTCAGGTCGCCCATTTTTCCAACTTTTGGGAGTGCGGGAGTCCGGACTCAAACACCCCCGTGGTTCCACCACTGGATAAAACGCTTTGTTAGATCGACCTGTCGGAATCGGAATCGAAATGCGGCACAGACATGAATACTTTTTCAAACCAAAAATGTTGCCAGTCTTCAATTTTTGCTTAGTGTGACCATAAAATTTTAAATATTATGCTTCGATTGAGAACCCGGTTAGTTCCTCAGTACAATTCTCAAAATTGTACGACATTTTTGGCCCAGTCCTAATATTCTTTAAAAGTACAAGAATTCAATAGTAAAATTGTGGCTCGTTAGTAATTTGCTTACAGATTCTAATTTCTTTAAAACCAATTCTTCTACAAAAAATTTTTCTCTAGGTATAAATAACGTTTAATTCATAGCATATCCCATTATTAGCCACTACTTAGTCATATTTTTCTGGCAGTATTCGGATATCATGTCGAAAGCAATCTTCATCTTCACTTTTGTAGAATCTCAAGCGTTAATCAGGCAAACCTTGCGTCATCGACGAGAATAAGGGATTATAATAATAATCGGAAAAGTAAATGTCGGGTGAATACATTGGGTGGGTTAGGATTTTCAAAACAAGTGTTTCGAAATAGGTTTCCCCACAATTTAATTTTTTTTTTCCTCCCGGCTCAATCTCATAAATTGTATTATATTTGGTAGAGAATTACAGTAATGGTTTCAAATAAAAACGCACGGAATTTTTTTTTTTTTCAAGAATATTCGGTTTCGCATGGCCAGGTAAACAGGATTTTTTTGTTCTCTTTGGGTTATGCTTTCATTTAAGTTAAAGTTCATTTTTCTTTTGGGACGAGCAATCTTTCGATTATATTTCCAATGCCGTGTATTGATTCTATTTTGGACTCCCACTGCGTTTGTTGTCTTCCAAGTTAATCAGACAGTTTTAAAACTACCTTCTTCAAGCAATTCAAAAATCTAAAGTTCACTCAAACAACGCTCATGCGACTATGCTAATAGCTATGCTTTCATCTTGAAACGATTTTTTATTAAGTAAAAGAGGTAAATAAAAAAGCTTAAAATATTAAGCCGATAATCGATAGAAGGCTCAACGCGAATCGTATTAACTCCACTTTTTTAATTTTGCAAATTTTAAATAAAGTCGGTCATATAATATACTATTTTATCAAAATAGACACAGTGACGGAATTTTAGAGGATATTCCATATGATCTGACGCTTCCAACCCCACGACGTCAAGTAGTTTATGGATGATCCGATAGGCCAAATTTTCATAAAAATTACACCACTAAAAGACAAAATGACCAATAAAAGACAAAAACACTGATCATAATTAATTTTTCTATTTTTCAGTTGTTTTTTTTCTTAACATCACATAATCGATTTGTTATTTATCGATCAAAAAGTTTAAGCTTGATACTTGTGACGTTGATAGGTGACGATACGTATAAAATTGTGAAGTTTTTGACTAAATTTAGAAATTGTCTGAAGGAGCTGAGATCAATCTATAGCCCCGTAGACCGTGAATGCGCGACGACTTGGCAACCCAACCATTGGCTAAAATCTTATTTTACAATAACTCTAAAACATATTTTTGTTAAGTGGCCATATTTTAATTGTGCCTTTTGTACATTTCTAGATGAAAAGTATCTACACTTGCCACTGGATGATGAATACATGATGATGTTTCTCAGACCTACACACTACTATCCGGAAAGCGCATTAAAACGCGTAAGTACAGTTTATATGAAAACTTAAAAATCAAAGAGATTAAAACTTTTATATGCCTTAAACTTTTGCAGTTGAAGAATTTCTACCACATGAAACTGAAATACGGCATCGCATGTGAAAATATTGTGCCCAACAAATTACGTAATGTTTTTGAAGCCGACATAATGTCATTGTTGCCCGATCGTGATCAACATGGACGCCGCTTGATGGTGCTGGAAGCTGGCAGTAAGTGGCATAATAAATAATTATTTTTACGAATAGCGTGTCTAACTAAATAACTTTGCAGAAAAGTGGAAACCCTCAACGGTGCCTTTACCAGATCTTTTTCGTGGCATACAGCTCAAAGTGCTGGGCTCCATGGTAGAGCCTTTCTCACAGATTTGCGGCGCAGTTGTCATAATTGATATGGAAGGTAATTACGGTGTACAAAGTTCTTCTAAATTTTTTTCATTTTTTTTGATTGTTTATTTAATTTTATTATAATCTTAATTATAAACTATAATAAACAACTAGTTGAACAATTTTAAATTAGTTTGTACTAATGGACCCTAAATGATCGCTCAAGTACATACTAAGTGCTAACTAGATATAATGGCTTTATAGTCTAGTATAGTTAACCATTACTTTTTAACACATAATTGAACTTTGTTTGTTACCCTAGGTCTGCCGCTTAGTCACATTACACAGTTTACGCCATCTTTTGCCGCCATGATATTGGACTATGTACAGGAATGCATATGCATGCGTCTCAAGGCAGTGCATATTGTAAATAACTCCTATATATTTAATATGCTCTTTGCCATATTTAAGCCCTTCATACGCGAGAAGCTGCGCAAGCGTGTAAGTTAAGCTAAAATCGATAACGATAAATAAGTTTGTTAATATGGCAACACTGTTCAAGCAGCACTTTGTTGCCATATTGAAATTAGTTTAGTTTAACTCAAATACTTATCTTTATGCCTGCAGATCTTCTTCCATGGCAAAGATTGGAAATCGCTAACCTCACACATTGATGCCCGCTGCTTGCCCACCAAGTATGGTGGTACTGCCACCTGGGAACTACCACCTGGCAAAGTGCTGGGCGAGTTCTTTGAAATCTACTCCAAGGATTACGAGCGTAAGTTGCATTTGTAAACATAACTCTGTTATGAACAACTTACTGAACAAATTTTTTAACTTCACAGAGGCCGACTCGTATGGTTATACCGAAGGTTATTCCCTCAAAAAGAAGTAAGCCCTACTTCTTGTGTTTTTTGATATTTTTGTATTTATAGCTAACTAAGTTGGGACATTTGTGATATTGCAAATAATTTTGTCTATGTGTATTTAAGTTGTTAATATCCGATTTTTAAAGTTTGGTCCAGCATCTTCCATGCATGGGCCTTGATAATGTGGTTTATATAAGTACCGTAAAAGTATATAAATGTTGTAATAACTCTTGCAATTTATACACAAATTAAGTGCTAAAGATTTTGAATAAAAAAGCAACCACAAAGACTTAAGTCAGGTTTATAGGCATATAATATATAACATAAAAGAAAAACAACTTTTTTTCATTTAATTTTAAAGTACTTACTTATGTACAGCAGAGTTTTACGGATCTCTTTGAAAGCAATATATAAGAAAAATGTACATAATTCAATACAGTATGGTTGTATGGTGTAAAACAGCTTTAAATTCATAAATACAAATATTAATTTTTAAAAATTAAAATGTTGTTTAACTTGATTGTTTGCTTTCGGATTTGTAAAAGCTTTTATTTTGAAACATATTTGGAAATATTTTTTGGCAGTCAACTTTTATTAAATATTTAAAATACTTAAAAACACTTTTTGATACAATAATTAATTGCAATCGACCCTTATATTAAATTTCAGAACATTTTTCGATATCGACCAGACTCAACTCAAATAATTTCTTTGTTTTTGGTTAACTGTTCGGAACTTGGATTTTCCGCTTCAGGTTTCCAAGTTGTTTTGAGCAGATATTTGAAGCCACGTTTCAGTATTCTTTCCATAAAGTTGGTTCAAATGTTTAAAAATAAGTTAGGTTAATTTTTTGTTTAATTTAATTTTAAAAATATTTTGGATTTCTAAGGGCGTATGCGGTTTCCTATTTGGTCCCATTATAATAATTATTAACCATTTTTCTAAGTGTAAGGATAATTCAACCAACTATTGAAATTTCAAATTTTTCAAAGTGTAACGTACTTTAAACTCTGTCAAACATTTGAAAAAATTGCAAATATTGTAAAAGGTGATTTTTTAGCAACTTTCTTTTTGGCAACACTGTTTTTGTCAGCTCAGCTGTTGTTGTGCCTTGTGTTGCTCTCAAACATGTTCAGTCTATAATTTAACCATGAATCGACTTACAAACGAACAACGCTTACAGATTTTTGAATTTTATTACAAAATTCATGATCGGCTAAGAAAGTGCATCGTGCGCTCCTTCCATTTAATGGTCAGCTTGGGCGACCTTCAGAGGCGACTATTCTGAATGTTCTGACTAAATTTCGCACCAAACTTACATTATTGGACATTAAACCACCAACACGCATACGTAGAGTGCGGACAGAGGAAAATATCGCAGCTGTATCCGCCAGTGTTGTTGATGACCGTGAATTATCGATTCGGCGCCGTTCGCAGCAATTGGGCCTCTGTTACTCCACTACGTGGAAAATTTTGCGGAGGGATTCGGCTGTAAAACCTTTTAAAACGACCTACTAACTAACTTTTGGTGAATGGGCGCTGGCAAATTTGGATGAAGATCCAGCTTTTTATCGGAAAATTGTGTTTAGCGACGAAGCTCATTTCTGGTTGGATGGATACTTGAACAAGCAAAATTGCCGTAGTTGGTTTGAAGAGCAGCCAGAAGCATTGCAAGAACTGCCAATGCATTCCCAAAACGTCACTGTTTTGTGTGGATTATGGGCCGGTGGTATCATTGGACCGTACTTTTTCAAAGACGACGAAAGCAGGAACTTTACTGTGAATGGCCTGCGATGATTACAAACTTGTTTTTTGCCCAAAATGGAAGAGCTGGACTTAGCTGACATGTGGGTTCAACAAGACAGTGCCACATGCCACACAGCACGCGAAACAATGGCCAAATTGAGAGGTGAGTTCGGTGAACACTTTATTTCACGTTTGGGGCCGGTCAATTGGCCGCCTATATCGTGCGATTTAACGCATTTAGACTATTTTTTGTTGGGTTATGTTAAGGCACATGCCTATAGCAACAAGCCCGCAACGGTTGAAGCACTGGAAGCTAATATTAAAGAATTTATTCGTGAGACACCAGCCGTTATGTTGGTGAGAGTAGGCCAAAATTGGACCCAGCGTATAAACCATTTGAGGCGCAGCCGCGGTCTAATTTAACATGAAATCATCTTTAAACATTAAATTATAAAGATCGTTCTATCGACTCAAATAAAGATTTTATACATTTTTCGGAATATTATGGTTTTTTTTTTTTTAATAAAATCCGAAAGCTCTTAAAAAATCAACCCTTTATTATACATAAATGCTTTAACTTGTTTAAAGAAAGGGTTTTCATTACAAAAAATAAAACACGCTTAAACAGCCAAATGAATTAAAAAGCTGAAAATAAATTTTAATTATTTTTCTTTTATTAAAGTTTATGGCTGTTTATTAATACAAAAAAAAAAAAAATAAACTCTGCTCATTTATTATGCTTTAATGATTTGCAATAAATATTGAAACAAAAATAAAGTGATAAACAAAAAAATTTTTTTCATTTAAACAAAAAATTGTTTTGTTTTAGAATTATTAAAAATCATTGAGGCATACTAAGTTGGTTGAATTTTAATAGCTGTTGAATAAGTAATTATAAATTATTTTTTGCTAATTCAATTTTATTGAAGCGCCTGTTTTTTTGATTTTAAAACTCAAAGGGTCATCAATCTTGGTGTGTTTATTTTTAAATGCATAAATAAACAAAAATTTTAAATGAATCGCAAAATCTTTATTATCAATAGAAAGAACCATGCTTGCCATTCACTTTTTAAAGATAATCACCTTTTATTGCTTCAGTTTTCGTGAAATTATTTTAAGTTCACAAATTTTGGAGTGAATATAAAAATCGTAAAATATGACAGGATTAAAGTAAATAATTTAAGAACATTTACAATACTTGCTAGAATTCTAATTTAGTAGGGATACAGGACTTAAAGTAGCTTTTCCAAATAAAAAACAATCTTTCAGTCTGTTAAAGAAAATTTATTTTTCTTCTTCTTGCTCTTATGCTCAAATTATAATTCTACCTTTACTTACATGATCAAATTCTTCTTCTCCCAAGCCCTTGTTTACCTCTTTTGGAACTCGCTTATGCTGCTCCTGAGTTGTGGGCATTCCGATCCTGGATCATGTCATCGCTGAGACCCATTCGTTGCTTATATTTTTGCGTTTAAAAAAAGGTGAGGTTTTTGGCACTTGTGTATGGATATTCGTTAGTTATGGACTTTCCTTTTACACCGGCGGTTGTCTCCAGACCCGGTAACCAATGGCATGATCAAATATTTTGAAACATATCACAAATCGACTTGATAATTGTCAATCTTAGACTATAATAATCTAAATACTCGCTAATTAATCGTCAGTTGGAATAAACTATCGGCTATCATCTTGGATATATACGTATCCCTTAAATAATATTTGAAAGTAAGTACTTACATACATTTAACAAAAATTTGATTTATTTTATTTACATAATAAATAATAAGTAAAAATATGGTTGATTAATAGGAGCATTTTGAGTCCGAAATACTCAAAATATTTTTTTACTCCTTGGTTTTGTTTGCAAACTGTATAACAGTTTGAGAAGCTGTTTAAGTGTTGTTAGGTTTGTTTTAAAGGTTTGATTTTGTTTTACAGTTTTTGTCAAATTAACTGCTAAAATTTCAGCTTTAAGGCCCATACGCAGCATGCAAAATTAACGAACGGAATGAAAAACTTCATATAAAAAATTCAGATTAAAAATTTTTGACAAGTGGACGCAGATAACAAAACAAAACAGTGTTGTCTTTTCATTTTAAAAATGCTTAACGCTAGATGGCTCCACTATTTCACTAGGTGTAGTGGTTTCGTATGAAATAATATGCAATAATTTCCATATGGAATTTTCGAACTGCGTAATTAATTAATTAAGTAATTATGCGTTTTTTTTTATAAATTTTATATATAATTTTTAGCTAGCAAATTTTAAGTAGAAATTCATTGTGCCCTGTATCTAAATGGTACAAAATCAGACACATTTCGTATAATAATTTCTTTATTCTAAAACACGTGTCATAACCGCTTCCATTCGTTTATCCATCAACCAGTCTGTATGTCCGTTCGTATAAACATCTGGATTTCGAAGACCACCAAGAAGATTTGTAAAATCTTGGTTACCAACAGCTGTGCATAATTTATTTTTAGTTCAAGTTTGTTGAATCGAGTCAATCATTAGACACCTCTCTACCAGCAGAAATTCGAGCATTTAAAATTTCAAACTTAATAAAGCCATACGTCAAGGTCTTCTGCATTTGCTTGCAAAAAATAAACAAAATTGGATGGTATGGCAACACTTTGCCTATAAAATACTACAAATTTTGATAAGAGCAGAAAAAGTATTCAGAAAAACAATTCCTCGTTTCGGAAAAAGAATGCAGACTGCAGAAATTTTAAATCAAATTTTGTTTCCTGTTTTTTGATTGCAGTTTAACAAGCACAAGTTGCTATAAAAGTAGTCTTTAAAATTGAGTACAGTTTGAGCAGCATATGCTAAACTTAAAGTTATACTAGTTCACCTGTTGCTCCACAGTTTGGGAAACACACATTAAGCTTTTTACTGTTCACGTTTTGGACTACAGGTTGGGGTCTTTACAGTTAGGTAGCATTCGGTTCGCTCTTGGTTACAGTTTAATACTCGGCCGTCATTTGTGTTACAGTTTGATTATCCGTTTGTCGTCGTGCTAAGTAAGCAGTGCTTACTAACTAAGCAGAAAAAGCACTGCTTACGTTACGTTTGAGTAGCACTGCTACAGTTTGATTGTCACTTGACTATCGCTTATATTACAGTTTAGGTAGCACTAGGTCATCGCTTGTGCTATAGTTTTTTTTTACTTGGTCGAAGCAGTGTTGCCAGAAGTTTGAGAGTACAAAATAAGCTAGATTTGAAAAGAAAATTTTTGAAAGAAAATAAATACACTAAGTTGAGACTCTAAAGAAATAAAAACTGTTGTGGCAATAGTTTTAACCATGTGCTCCCATACCATCAAAAACATTTTTTACTCTGGTTCTTTGGCTTGCAAAAAGGTGCATTTAAATTATTCCAACGGAAAAGTCACAATATTTTTACACTATATTAAAACTATCAGTCAATCTAAAATTGAACATCACATATTGACATAGAGCTAGGCAAAAACATTTGCAGCTTATCTTTCCAGTAAGTTGCCTTATCAACTACTTCATAACGTTATTTTATTTCTTCCTAATTTTTTGGGCTTAAACTTTGGATCTTTCATTTTCTGTTCACTACTGCAGCACGGGAATATACGCACATACATATGAATCACAGCGAAATGTTAAAAATCATCTTTTAAAAAAGTAAATTTGGATATCTGAATAGTAAAAGCAGATGATAAGTTTGTTGAGTAACATCGTACATTCTGGTTTGTTTTAAAAATTTATATTTATTCGCTTTATACTATACTTTAAGTTGTGGCTTTAAAAACTCTATAAAATGCAATATGCCGCTGAATGTAATATGGTAGACTTAAAAGTAATAAGCCATTTAGAAAAATGTATAACTATCTCAGTTTAGAAATCTGCTCCATTTAGCTATAAACAACATTTGAGGGTTTAAATAGTGTTCTGCCAGCTCTTGAGCTACAGTTTGAGTATTACTTGGCCGGCGCTCTTGTCACAGCTTGCGAAGCAGTGCAGCAGCTTTATGTTAAAGTTTGAGTAGCACTTGAACGGCGCTCAGCTCACAGTTTAAATAGCACTCGGTCAAAGTTTATGCTACAGTTTGGTTGCCACTTGCACAGATTGCTGTCGTTACATATGCAGAGTTTGAGCAGCACTTGAACGGCGCTCAGCTCACAGTTCAAATAGCACTCGGTCAGAGCTTATGCTACAGTTTGATTGCCACTAGCTCAGATTGCTCACGTTACAGTTTGATAATCACTTGTCGTTACATTATAGTTTAGTTAGCACTTGCTCAGCCAGTTTGGTACAGTTTGTGTAGCACTTGGCCCATCACTTGCTGCAATATCTTGCATCTTTAATCTTTTGGGCAGTTCGTAAGCCCCTCCATAAAATTAGCATTTAAATGTGTTATACATAAAAAAAAAACTCTTTACAATTGTGTATAAAATATTTAATTCGATGTTTGTCTTTCATAGAAAAGCTCAACGGCTCAAAAGCTTATATAAAACACGTTTTTACATTACAATTTACATACAAAACATATGAAATACATAATAATAAACAATGTGAAAAGAGTATTCGTAAAATACATAAAATACGCAGCGGATGCATACTGAATGCAACTAT
>JAECWU010000055.1:0-177500 GCA_018150985.1 Chymomyza costata | reverse complement strand
ACAATTATCAAAACAATCATCACCGATCGCGTGTCTGGGTATATGTGTGTGTGTATCTGTGTGTATCTGCGCGAATATACGCTCAGATACAATTCTCGTATCTGTGATATATTTCCATAATTGAGTCTATCAATTGACCTCAGTGCTGTCCATGGCAGGTTGGGTCTTTGACACTTTTTGTCATGCTATATGTAATATATAGCCAGTGCATACATCTCTATATATACATAAATGACTATATTGTATGTTTATGCATTGACAACACTTAAATTGATATGACTACGAGTATCTTTACTTTCTTTTGAAGATACATTGGACAGGCCGCCTTTTGTATGAGGGATGTGACAAATTTGACAAAACTTTTTATATATTTTATTAGTTTATATACACTGTATTCAAAGGGAAAGGGGTTTATTAAATTTTTGCAAATGTATGCATCTAGACTAAAGGCTTAGTCATGTTTGCCTGGCTTCCCATCTGTCTTGTTCTTTCCTTGCGTATAAATTGCGGACGCGCTATCCTATATAGAATTTTCTGGTTTACGCCTACATTTTATAACTGACTCGTCAAAGACGTATTTTTTTCATTTTTTAGTACAATATTTCAAAACTGCAGGAACCTCAATATTCCATGGCAAAGTATCAAAATGTATATAGAGTGGGCCATCTGTTGGTTGGGTTGTTAAACACTCATAATTTGGAACAAGCCTGTCTGCGACATAGGTCAAGTTCAAAACTACTCCATTTTAGTCATGGATCGTTTAACAACCGAACAACGCGTAAAAGTGGTACAGATGTACATACTATGAAGATGGTCGTGCTGTGAAAAAATCATAGTTGAGACCAGTGTCGACGAGTCGCCGGCAACTGACGCGCCAGCGTTCGGAAGAATTTCACCTTGCTAGGACCGCTTTGCGTCGAATTTTTCATGCGGTTCTGCATTTACACGATGACGATTCAAATGACGCCAAAATTAAGGCCCGGTTCATTATCACCGTCGCTTATTTGTTCAATAGAAGTAATTGAAAATTATGATGTTTGCATACGAGCCTGTAGAGCCAGCCGCGGTGGCTATTTGGGTGATATTATTTTTCATACATAAATGAGTAGTTTTAAATTTTGCATTTGGTATATACACTTACCCAATTTTGTTGAAAAATACATGTATAAAACGTAATTAACAAACAAACGAACAGATGGCCCACCCTATACATTTGCAGAAACTTAACTAAAAAACTGTTTTTGTAATAAACAAAATAACTCATAGTCAGAACGAGCATTGGACATAGCGCCCGTTTGTCGAATTTTCCGAGCACTTTGGTCAAGGCAAGAATCCGAACTCTTGCGGTTCCTAAGAACGGAATCAGAGTCACGATGTCTGCCGTATCTGAGAAGGCGCGAGGGTAAGGAGGCTACATACAGAATGCATTCAACATTCTGCCCAGTGCTTTTTATAAAACCCATCTGTAACTGGGAGAGCCCTTCTTCGAAACCCGGGTTGTTTGGCTAATCAGCTTATAAGCGGATCTGACACTGTCTATGGAATTCTTAAAATGTGCTAATAACACAGACCAACATGGTTTAGTTGGTGGAAAGCTATGGGTCATTTCCGAAGTAATTTGCTGCGTAGAATCCGAATCCGGGGCCAGAATTGGCCCATCAGGTCAGGCTCTTGAGATATTTGAGGCTATGTACCCGATAAACGGCATCTTTTATTTGTAAGCCTGTGTAAAGAGAGCGTGTTAGTCTTGGAAAAAGCCCACCAATGCAACTACACCACCTTCCCCATCCCCTTGACGTTTGCCTTTGCTTCCCCCTCAACTACCTTCCCCTCACCCACCTTCCCCCATTACCTTACCTCCTTTCTTTTTGATTTTCTAAATTGACATTACAAAACACACGATCTCTAGGTGATCTTGGCTTAAGTCGAGCTGCCAATTGAAGCTATTCTTAACAGAATTCCATTTGTGTTCCTGTTTTTTGTATCTCGGGGACACCAATTATGTGCCCAATAAAATTAGTTTCTACCGACCAAATTCCAAATATATATTTATATAAGGTATATCCAAGTATGTAATTCTGTTTCTCCTAGAAACTCAACTCAAAATCAGATTTTCAGCTGTAGTCCCAAACTTAAGAAATTCAGTTTTTTGAAAAGTACACTCAGTTCCATAATTCTCCAAGTAATACTCTACGGTGGTACCGTGAGAGGGAAACGAAGAGTATATGGTAGGTTAAGTGGGTGAGGTAGCACAAGTCCCACACTTTTCGGCTTTTCAAGCTTCCCCCCCCTATACAAAAAAAAAAAAACATATTTTTATGAATCGCAATTTTCAAATTTTTGATCGCTAATCCAGCCTGATTAGCTGTAGATAACATCAAAGGGGCCTCAAGAAATAATCAACATTACAGGGCAACCTTAGTTTCAGATCATATCTTGTTGAATCAGATTTTAAAAACTTCTTTTTTTTTAAGCCTTTTCATTGCATACACATAAGGCAGAAAGGCTTCCCCCAACGTTTTTGAATATGACCGAAAATTGACTTTGTGAAAAATGGTGATATCCCGATGATTAATAATGGTCTGAAGAAATCGGGGTTTCTAGAAAGTTGCGGCAGTGCATTAGTTTTAATTTGGCATATCGAACGAATTGATCCAATGTCAAATAAGCATTTTATAGCCAAAATCAATTACTAGGTCGGATTTACCCCACCTTACCCTAAAACTTCACATTAAAAGTTCAAATTCAGAAAAATCAAAAAAGGGGTTTTTAAACTTTTGTCTTTCATTATTATTTTTTTATTTTTCACCAATTTTTAAAAACTCTAACAAAATCAACAATTGCGATAAAAAATGTCCTTATACAATTTTTAAGCATTTCCGAACATTTCGTGATGAAAAATTGAAAAAAAAAAATATTTACAAGTTTAAATTTTTGATGCAAGTGTATGATAATTTCCAACCTATTTCTTTAAGCGCTTAAAAATCGGATGAAAAGTGTTCGAATTAAGATTCGGTGAAAAGTTGACGCTGCAGGGTATATTATAAGCTGAGATGGCCCGACTTTAAACGGCGCACTTGTTAATTTAAATGCCGCTAAATTATTTTAACTTTAAGCTTAGTTTTAGCTAATAAAAACACTTTTGTGACACTTAAATAATGTTAGGCGGAATTTCAGATGTTGCTCACTTGCAAAATAGTAAAAATCTAAATAATTTGGTTCAAAGTCAGAGATCAAGTTGGCGAAAAGTATCTATGTACGCTTAACTAACTTGCGTCAGAATTGTAGAGATACATATTCCCCTTTGTAGTTTATTTGCATAAAAGTAATAATCAAAATATTGGGTTCAATGTCAGAGTTCAAACTGGGGTGTTTTAAGTAGTTTAGTTAGGTAATTTACTCTTTTTATAGTATCTAGGAAAACATACATATATCTATATATTTATGTATTATGAAATAAAATACAGCGCAAGTTGGAACAAAAAATTTGAATCTTTTTTTATGTGAGAGTAAGACTAATTGCTTTCAATTAAACTATAAGATTTCCAGCATTTTTTTTTATTTTATTTTATGTTTTGCATAAAGAAATTCCATGATTAAATTAAGAACTTTGCTTTGTGGAGTCAGAGATGTTTATTTATATGGTAAATTTTATAATTAAGCTACAATGAAGGAGATGTGCATTAATGGTGTACACTGAAAAAAATACTTAGGAATTTGGTTTTTGAAGTAGAGATAATTAGTATAAGAAGATGATATAATTTATGCTGATATATAATGTGGACTAAGTTGAAAAATTGTGCTTCCAAAAAGACACTTTATAATAAAAAATGAATTATAAGTTTAGCACTCAAATTCATTTTATCATTTTATTTTCTCTCAGTGTACATACTCGCATAATACGATAAATAACTTAAATGCTGTTTAATGGGAGAAACTTTTACAATGCCCAATGACTGGCAATGAACCTTATTATTCCAAGTTATGAATAAAAAATATTAAAAATTATACAAAGTTTTTTTATGTTACTTTAAATTTGTTAAAAGATCAATTATTTAATTAAAATGTTCATAAAAATAGCTACAATTAAAGTCACAAATACCTTACAAATTAACTGGAATTTTATATATTGTATTAACAAAAAAAAACTTCTTTTTTTTAAGCTTTATTCAATTCATGTGTGCCTAATAAACAACAAAATGTTGATATTTTCAGAAATTAATACTCTCGTATCTCCACAAATGCAAGCTCTTCAATCTTTTAGCTCAGAATCATGGATTTCAGACAGATTTGACTTAGTAAAGTAGAATCACTGTTTTTTAGAGAAACCAATAATATATAAATTGAATAAAAATCGATTTTCGATATATTTTACTTAGTTTCTTTTTAAAGATTTTGTGAAAAATCTTAAAATCTTCGACTTCAAGCAAATGAAAACTCTTCTACACTTCAATTCAGAATATTCGATTTCCGATATATTTAAAATAGATTCCTAGATAAGGTTTTGAGAGCAGATCCAAACTTTTATGAGAAAATAAAAAGTCTTTATGAACTTTTCTTCTGTAATAAAAAAATAAGACTAACCAGGTTCCATATTTATATTAAAATCATTGTTCCTTTCGAAGGATTTCGTGAAAAACGTTTATATTTTCGTCTCCCTACTCTTCTACACTTTAGTTCAGAATAATCGATAACCGATAGATCTAAATTAGTTTCTTAGTAAAGATTTTGAGAGCAGGTCCAAACTTTTATGAGAAAATAAAAAGTCTTTAGGTACTTTACTTTTGTAATAAAACAATTCCACCAACCAGGTTCCATATTTGCATTAAAAACATTGTTCCTTTCGAAGGGTTTTGTAAAAAACGTTTATACTTTCGCATCCCTATAAACGCAAAATCTTCTACACTTTAGTTCAGAATAATCGATTACCGATAGATTTTAATAAGTTTCCTAATAAAGATTTTGAGAGCAGATACAAACTCTTATGAGAAAATAAAAAGTCTGTAGGTGCTTTTCTTATGCGATAGGTCCTGTAATAATACAATAATACCAACCAGGCCTTAGATTAATACTAAAATAATTAAATATAAAAATGAACTTTCGATATATTTTACTTATTAAAGATTTCGTGAAAAACGTTTTTATTTTCGTCTCCCTACAAACACAAACTTTTCTACACTTTAGTTCAGAATAATCGATAACCGATAGATCTTAATTAGTTTCTTAGTAAAGATATTGAGAGCAGATCCTTACTTTTATGAGAAAATCACTCTGTAGGTACTTTTCATATGCAATAGGTCCTGTAATAAAAAATACAATAAGACCAACAAGGCCTTAGATTAATATTAAAATAATAAAATATAAAAATGAACTTTCGATATATTTTACTTATTAAAGATTTCGTTAAAAACGTTTTTATTATCGTCTCCATACATTCGCAAACTTTTCTACACTTTTGTTCAGAATAATCGATTTCCGATAGATTTTAATTAATTTCTTAAGAAATTGAACGCAGATCCAAACTTTTATAAAAAAAAATAAGAAGATACTTTTCTTTTGCAACAGTTTCTGTAATAAAACAATTAGACCAACTCGGTCATAGACTGGTCCACAAAAAACGGCCTTTTTTAATTTCACCAGCTACTAATAATAGATTTTTTTTTGAGACACGAAACACGTGAAACCTTTTTATCTTTCGAAATATTGGGAATATGTGTAACAACATAGCAAAAATAAAATTAAAAAATTGAATGTAGTAAGTAGTCTAAAAAGTTTGAAAAGAGACCTTAAAAAAATATCGATGATTCTAACATAGTTGCAAAGAATAAATTATGGCTAACAAGTAGTGCTGGAGAAAACATCGATGTTATATCGATGCATCGATGTATCGAAGTTTAAAATATCTATATATCGATGTTGGCCAATAGAGATGATTTTCCAGCACTACTTAACACCTATTTGATGAGTGCAGAAGTGCTGGAGAAACATCTCTGTTGGCCAACATCGATATATTGACATTTTAAACTTCGATACATCGGTGCATCGATATAGCATCGATGTTTTCTCCAGCACTACTAACAAGGCGACAAAGTATACCCAAAATTAATTGCTCTTTATGTTGTTTTTTTTTAGCACCCCAAAACTTTGTATCTGAGATAATACTGGGAAAATTTTATATATGCGATTGTTTGTGCAGAAACAACTAAAAAATGTTTGAAACAACCCGAGAAATTTGAATAGCCTCATTTTTAAACAAACATCGAAAGTAAAAAAAAAATTTTTGCTTCAAGCGCAAAAAAGCAACCCAAAAAGTAAATCTAAGCAAACTGATTCGTCTTTGGTTTAAGATAGATGACACCATGATCTGCGTTAAATATGATATTTTATTTACCATACAAATTATTCGATGCCCACAAAGATATTCGATACATTTTATACAACAAACGTGGCCACATAAATTTGCCATTGATAAACCGCAAAGTATTGTATCTTTTAGATATCGTTGCACATTTTTCTGCGCCGTTTTAAAATGTTAATGAGATTTTTATTTACTGTCAAGACATTCTCAAAATGCTGCTTTGAAGTTATATTATATAATATGATATTATTTAATTATCATGACGTATTAACTTCATTAGTATTACATATACAGAAGCCTACAAAATAATAAAAGAACTCAAGTAAGCGCTTGCAGTTCAGCTATGCCGACTATTATATACACTGCAATTAACTTTAAAAACAATTGGCTTGACATATTGAAAAACAAAATATTGCATGAAAATGTATGAAAATTGGAATAAAATATGGTTAAAAATTATAATTCCTAAGGCACACAAGCCAAAGTTTGAAGACGCATATATATAAAGAAAGAAAATAAATAAATAATTTAATAAATCTGCTTTTCCATCAAGCTTATCTGCATACCCAACTTGATCTCTAATTTTTATTGTCTTCAAGATCTTCGAGCTCCTATAAGCAGGCGTATAGGTCTATATCTTTTTATGCTGACCATAGAAATGTTTCTTTCCTTTAAGCAAACTCAATACACACTTTAAGCCTCAAAATAAGAGTATAAAAATGACATGCAAACTAACAACAATGCCTGCCACAATGAAGCTCAGTTCAAAGTTATTCATTATATTATTAGTTGTGTATATTTATAGAACCTTTATGAGTTTCTATATATAAATAGTAAATGCAGCCAGCTATATGTTGTGTGAGTTTCCCGCCAATTTGATTTGGGTTTATGGTGTGAAAATTTGCAAATATTAAAAGAAATTAGCAATGAGCAAGTTACACACATATGTAAATAAATTAAAATGGTATTTTAAACTGATCATTAATAAAAATAAATATAAAAACTTTAATTTACAAAGCATTAAAATCAATTTCAATTAAATTTTCTTACGTGACTTTAATGTGTATTGTTTTGCACTGGTAATGCACTGCGTATGAGTAATATTTTTATAAGTCATTACATTGAGTATGCTTTCAATTAAAATATGTTTTTAGCAGCTATTGATTGGGTTTCCATTGAGTTGTTAAAACAATTATATGTTAAGATTCCAAGCTCTTTACAATACGTCAAGTTTGCACTGGAGCGCCCTATCAATGTCACTCCAAAGTTTCGTTCGTCACAGGACTAGCAACACCTACGCTTCTTGAATGAAAAATCCCTTGTTAAAAAAAATAATAAAAATTTCACTAATAGGCTTAACTTTTACGTCATTGTTGGCGCAAACGAAAAGCGACGCTCATGTTACAACTAGAACAATCAAAAACAAGCAATGAAATCGAGGATTTAGTTGTTTATTTTTGAAATAAAATAGGTTATGACGTTATGGTAGGGCATTGTTGACTAAGAAAAGCCCTGCAAGTTGTTTCGAATATCATTCCGCGCTGATATTAAGTGAAGATTAAGCAAGTTTCCTCAAAATAGCTTAGGTGCGTCTGCTTCTCATTTTTTGTGGTTTTCGGTCAGAGCGTGTGGAGCTCATCCTACGTGCTAACGAAGGCAGATTTTTGATTTTTTCTCGATTTCAATTCCGATATCCAATCCAATCGATATCATGAAGAAGCATTTACTCCACATCTTTTAAAGATTTAAGCGAAACTTGGGATCAAATTTTGTATGTACACCTACGTGAACCTTATAAACGAAAAAACGTTTCATTTCTTTAAAAACCATAACGAATTGATTGTAATGCTCGCAGTTTGAATACGTTTTAATGAGCTTTATAGCATTTTTCTTGATCCATAGTACAAAAATATGATATTCTAACACAGCTCTCATCGTTGCTCAAAAAACTTGTTTGCTAACTTTTCTTTTGGAAATTTAGACTGTACCATCTGTAAATCTCTAGGCCTTTCAAGCCCGCTTTGCCATTCCGAATTTAAAATTAAACAGGCAAATTGGATATTCCGTGTTGTTTTGAATAAAGGCCTATATGCAGTTTGAAATATTTCGCGCGGAATGACAAAACTCCATATAAAAAAAAAATCCCAAATGGGATATCCCAAATGGGTTTGTCATTTCGCGCGAAATATTTCGAACTGCGTAGACCCCTTAAGGAATAAGGCTCCAAATAAAAAAAACACTGCTAAGAATATCAGCCGAGGGAATTCGCAAAGAATACATAATAGAGACGCCGATGAGCTGCATAAAGTATTCGACTCAGAGACAAAATCAAATAAAATACCTTTGGGAAGAAATGCATACCATAAAAAAATGTAATACAGTCGAGGCGGTGCCCGACAGTGTAATACCCTGTACCTTTTTTTCTCGAAAAAAGTTTTATTCCTGCATATTCTTTCTATAAACTTTCCAATTGGAATATTTTATTTGTTGGTGCAAAACGATATTTATACCTATAAGTTCCGCAAATTTTAGCCGATTTTGATGAAAATCGAAATTTACGTCAAAGAAGTTATTTAAAGTATATGAGGAAAGTTTTAAGGGGATGTGTTGAGGGGTGTGGGAGAAAACACGATAAATCGATTGCGGGGGGTGGGGGGCCTGCAGTGATAAAATTTTGATGTAGATTGGTTCATTAGAGCCACATGAATCAGCTTACCAAAAATTGTGATTCTAGTCCATTTGTTACTATAATTACGTAGAGTCAAATATTGACGCAATTTATAGGGAAGGGGTAGTGAAATTTGTACATTTTAGGCTATAACTTTTGTTGTATTTGTCCGATTGTGTTTATTTTTGACATACAGATGCATGCAACCACAATGCATCGCTCTGTTAAATTTCAGACTAAAATATTAAACGGTGTAGTCAAAAACCGCGAAACTCTGCTACGGGGAAACGGGGAAAGATATGGACATGATTCAACAAACTTGATCTTCTCAGGAAATATGCGCATCAGCTGGTAGTTTCGTATCTCTAGCTCTTATAGTCTCCGAGATCTAGGTGTTCATACAGACAGCCAGACGGACAGACGGACAGACGGACAGACGGACAGACGGACATGGCTCAATCGCTACCCGAGGTTATGATAAGCATTTTGGTATAAAGGACTTGGGGTCTGCCACGCCTCCTTCTTGCCGTTACATACATTGCACAAATCTAGTATACCCTTTGTACCTATAGGTACAGGGTATAAAGACACAATTGTGTTGACCGGTCTTTGAAAAAAGAAAGCCGGTGCCTTGGTGTGAACTTCTGGTCAAACACATCAGTATTTTTTGAGCTGATGTATAGGGTGGGCCATCTGTTGCTTTGTTTGTTAATTGCATTTTATCCAAATATGTATTTCCCAACAAATTAGACAAATGTATAATATATATCAAATGCAAGTTTTAACTACTGATTTTGGTATGAAAAATAATATGGCCGTCGCGGCTGGCTCTACAGGCTTGTATGCGAAAATCGTAATTTTCGATAACGTTTTTTTTTTTGACGAAAACTCATCTCATTGAACATACAAGCGACGCTGATAATGAGCCGTGGTCTTGTAAGCGTGTAAATACAGATCCGTATGCAAAATACGACGCAAAGTGGTCTTAGGTTCCTGGTCGTCGAAACTGGCTTCAACTATTTTTTTGTCACAGAAAGACGATTTTCATAGTACGCTTGTACCGCTTTTACGCGTTGTTTGGTTGTTAAACAATACGTGACTAAAATTAAATAATTTTGAACTTGACATATGTCGAAGAGCATCCACTTTGGACTGGTATGTTCTGAATTATGAGTGTTTAGCAACCAAACCAACAGATGGCCCACCCTATTTGTTTATAAATCGCGGAAAACAAACTGACTAGAGAATACAAGTTCTAGAGAGAATAATAGATCCTTAGAGTCAAAGTGCAGCTTTCCCAATAACATTCTTATTTTTAAAATCCGAATTCAATGCTCCATAAAACAAATGTTAAAAGATGTGGCTGACAAAAATTGTTCCCGATAAAGTAAATACCTATAATCTACTAGCCGCCCAACGCATAGTCCAAACTGTAAAGGCCCGAGAGTGTAAATTTTGTATGAAATTTTCAAAATTACGCGTACAGGTTTGCGAAGTGCCGGTTCAAGGTTTGTAAAGGGAAGTTTTTTTTATCAAATCGACTTACAACTTGGCTATTGGCGCTTTTTTTGGGGATTAAAGAAATTAGGCCTTTAGGAATGGCATGGGATCGTGTCCGGACATCGCCCCCAAAAGTTGTAAAAATGGGTTGACAGTCTTTTGCGAGCTCTGATATATATACACTTCGAAGTGAAGAATCCCCCCCTAACACCAAATCCTTGAGCCGCATCTGGCGAGCAGCCTTAAGGTTAGAAGCTAAATTGCTGAAAGTTTTTTTAGGATATAGGTGAGCAATAGGGGAGAACTTCGGATAAATCTGCCACCCACCAAGTGGACAAGGCTCCCCCACAATCCCACTATTATAACATCATTTAAAAAAAAATCGCACTATTTGGTATTTTATATAAAGTTTTGTCATTCCGTGCGAAATTTTTCGTTCTGCGTATGGCCTATATGAGAAAAACTTTTCATAGCTAGCGATATTTCAGCCCCTGCTTCTAAGTGAAGGATGTGTGGAGTCAAAATGTGGAAATTTTTTTAACCAAATTACAACTTGGCACAAGTGCTCTTTGCACTTAAAGAAAATCACACCAAATCGTCTACCTCAATGGTGGTGAGGAATCCAGGATAGCTTTTAATACCTAGCACATCATCGCCCAAGGTGGAGTAGGTCTTGTCATGCAAAGCGCGCAGGGTGGGGAGCCCTCTACTTTTAGATATTTTAGTCCAAAAAGTCTATTTATCTATTATTCTACAATAAATTTACAAAGAGGAAGTTTGTAGTGGAGCCTCAAGACAAATTGTTCCAAATTTTGATATTTTTGCAGTTCCAAACTGATTTTAGACTCAGAAAGATAATAACAAAGTAATAACGAAGTTATGCTCACATATACAGTCAAAAATCGCGGCGGTAAGCGCATGTGCTGCGAAAGCGGGCTTGAAAATCAACATTGCGAAGACAAAGATAATGTGCATCAACACTGCTGGCTCACAAATCTTCCAGATAAACGGCGTTAAGCTCGAAGTAGTAGACGAGTTCTGCTATCTTGAAAGCGTCATCAACAACACTGGCGGCTCGGCAGCCGACATCCGCAGTCGAATATCGAAGAGTCGCGCCGTGTTTGGGCTTTTGGACAAAGTGTGGAGATCTTCACATATATCTAGGCGCACGAAATTGAGGATCTTTAAATCCAATGTAAAGTCTGTTGTCTTGTATGGGTGTGAGACATGGAACACAACAATGCGCGATATACAAACACTTCAGGTATTTATTAATCGTAGTCTTCGCAAAATTGTACGCGTTTTCTGGCCTGATACCATCTCCAACAGCGACCTCTGGGCATTAACGAAGCAGATACCTATTCATCTTGAAATTCGGCGGCGAAAGTGGAAGTTGGAATGCCACATGGGGATATTACAAAAGCTGCCCTGGACTGGAACCCGCAGGGCAGCAGTAGATGCGGTAGGCCATCTAATACGTGGAGGCGACTAGTCGAAGCAGACAAGCAGGTCGCACTTGGCGACAAATCAAATTCCTAGCCTTAAATAAACCCAATTTTAACTTGTTTATTGAGGCCCTTTGTTTCATCTAGGAACTACGTGAATACATATATATATAATAACGTAGTAAGAGAGTGCTTAAGCACTGCTTTGCGAACTGCTTCATTTTACTGAGGGCAGTTTAAAACTATAGTATAAAAGAAATCTTCTTTGAAAATGTTTTCTATAATCTGAATAAAGAGAATAAAGAGTTCTTGAATATTCCTATTTTCTTTTCGGGTTGATGATTATATTTTGTGGGTTATTTTTTGATTCTCTGGCGTAACACACAAAATATTTTCACGTAATTTTGGGTATCAAGACAGATCGCAAAGGAATCGCTTAGAAAACACTGCTTGATCGAAAAGCAAAGTATTTGTGAGATATCTCTAGCTGTCTTATAAGTCAACTTTCCTGAACACCTTTAGTTTGCAGTGCATACAAATAAATGGCAAGAATTTTTTTTTTGTGGGTGTTTATGAAGTATGCTTGAAGCAAATGTCTGGCAAAATGCTAGATTAACCTTTTAGTATACTTTTACGCACTATCAACTACGATTACTTGTAATCTCAATGCGATTAAAAATAAAGCGCTGTATGACTGAGTATATAAAATCGTTGTTTGTATTTAATATAATAAATAATTTTTCTTTTGCTAGTGTTTTTTTTTTTTTGTAAATACAAGGGACTTTGCCAGCTGCTCACTTCAAGCTTTCTTTTTTTGAATGCATAATTTGGTATATAAAATTTAAAGCTATAATTTTATTATGAACATAAATATTGAGCAATTTGCTGGCGCCATCTAGCGGGCATCCTGAAGACAAGAGATCTTAACGACAGCGACTTTGAAAAACTTTTTTGCATATTAAATGATAAAATAAAATTTTCACTTATTTGGAGATGTTTTAGAATTTTCGTCAATTTTGTTTTTGAAATAATATATCGCGCCTTGTTTAAAATTGAGCTCGAGATCTCATGCAACTAATTTTCAGCCAAAGTTTTGCTTCAAAAGATATCTGACAGTTGTGTCCTGATAATTGCATCAGATATTTATTTAACTAAAATGCGAGCATTAAAAATCTCTTAATCACTCTTTTTAAAAAATTTGATTTGAAAGAAGATTTGAAATAGAATCTAAAATTTTCCACACACCACTTATTGACTTTATTAAAAAAAATAAATAAAACAAAAACCTTGCCAAGAATTATTCCACTTGATCTTAGTTAACAGCTGCTCAAAGCCACTCACTTTTGTGTAAAAAATTCGTAGTGCTACCTTTTGTAGATCTTCAGTTATGGATCCTTACAAGCTAGTAGCACAGGATACTCTACAGAGTATAAACTCTCACAAGAACCGCTTTGGGTATTCTTTGTTACTACGCGCACTTGTTCTTTTTTATATACGCAAAACACAGCGACTAAAAAATATTGAGCGTGTGTGTACCGTTACTCGCCAAAGCTTGATTATGACTGAGAGTAGCAGAAAATTTGCCGGACTGCTCGGTTCTACTGACGGACTTACGGACGAGCTACAGACGCGACGAGGTTTTGTTCTTAGTAGCACTTGCTTGTTGATGATGGAAATGCTTTGGTGAGTGTCAGGCCGTCGAGCAGAGAGGGCGGAAAAGCTGAATATGAAAATGTCATACAACAGGCGAGTGTGATATGAAAGTCTGAATGTGTGAGTGTGTGTGTGTGTGTGCTTATGTGTGGGCGAGTTTGTGTGTTTGCATGTGTGTGTTAATTTGCGCTTTAATTTTATAAGCTTTTGCGGCAAAAATGCAAAGAGACGCTGAATGCCATTGAAATATGAATGAATATGAGACTGCAATGCTGCTCAAACTGTAGTGGCGCCAAAACTGTGCAGCTGCAAAGCTTTATAATATAAACACTTCACGACACTTGCATAGTGCCGCTTATCTTTTGTTTTTGTTTACAGGCGCATATTATTTGAAGTTTACTGATTGTTATACAATTTTTTATTTTATTTTATTTGTTTAAAATTAATTTTTTTTTAAATTTTAAAACGTACCTTGATTGCCTTGTACCCAATACTTCTAATATATTTTCGCTGCAAAAAGGCTTGCAAAAGGCCCATACGCAGCATGCAAAAATTCCGCACGGAATGTCAAAGTATATGAAGTTTTGAGACGTATTTTGAGATATTGAAAATAATGTGAAGACATTTTTTATTTTGAGATATTATGAAGAATTTTGTACATTTCTTGAGGTTTTAAATTTTATATTAGCTGTATTCTGTCTAAATGGGCCTTAATTGTCGACAAGAGTATTCACCATTACATTAAAAAAATGTTCTTTTATAAAAAAATTTATAAGAAAATATACAAATTATTGGTATTTTTAAAAGAAGTTCAAAAAAAAATATAATAAAAAAATAAAATACATTTCCTTTTTTTTAAAATATACATGGATTTTTATTTTTTTTTTTTTATAAACACATTTCATTCAAAAAATCGTTTCTGATCGATTGTTCGTTGGTTTTTCCAATTGTGAGAGAATTTTGGTAGCATCAAGTTGCGTCATGGGCAGCAACTCAAAACTTATAATCTTCGAGATCGAAATCACCGGAGTTTCACCATTCATTAACCATTCACATGTTTAAAGTACCGTTACTCAGCATACAATGTCAGAGTGGAAAAACAGCTGAAATCGACAGCTAATAGATTTTCACTACGGAATTATGCATACAATGCATTATGCTTATTTTCTTTTTCATTCTAGGTTAAGCTGCCATGATTGGTAGTAGGGAACTAGCTTTATTAAATGATATACAAACTTTTTTATAATAAAAAAAAAAAAAAAAAAAAAAAAAAACATTCTTTATCATTCTTTAATATAGCATAATTTAGCTATTTAATTTATATTTATATTTATTTATACATCACACTTCTATTATAGAGTGTGTAGGGACTTTATTTATTGTGTACCTATTGGTATAACTATTGAATATTTTTTCAATTAAAATTTTTTTTTTCTTGACTCAACACGTTTAAATTATTTTTTGAAAATTGATTTCAATCAACATGGGCCCGTTAAGCGAAAAACTAAAGTGAGGCTATTAAAGTGACGCGGATTGTACAACTACAGTAAATTAAATGCAATAAAATCTGTTATAGTAACTATTACAAGCTTTGCTTGTTGCTGCGCCGGCAATGTGGAACAATTTTATTTATTATCAGGCCTTTTGATGGCGTGTAATACACGATTAGAGACTACAAATTGAGTGCAATTTGAGTGTTGTCGTACTCAAAAGTAAACAAATCATAAATAACAAAATCGTCCAAATCGTGCTTATCTCTTTGGCTAATCGAAATGGTTAAAAAAATACCTGGCCACAACAAAGAGCTTAATACAATTGACTAAACAAAGCAGAATACTTGGGCCATATATATACTAAGTATGTACTTACATATGTACATATATAGTATGTTATTAGTGTAGCTGTTAGCGCCAATTTTGCATATCGCGCAAAACATTTGGGAGAGCGACGACTACGACTACTTATCATGGCAGAAATCACCACCCACGGCGTAATGGCTGAGGCAATAAAACAATCAAATGTCGTTGCACTATGCTTGACAGCGCGTGCTGCTTATTGGATTAGGTTCACATATGTTTTGTGTACTGGATTAGTGTTGGTAATTTAAACACCTAACCACATAAAAAAAAAACCATACAATGTATCTAGAGCTGATGTTTCCAGCGTTTTATGTTGCATTTGAAATTGGCTTGCCCCAAATGCTCAGAATTTAATACGGCAGCAGCTTTAAAAGTAATTGTTATGCGTTTCACTGATTTGCTTTTCAAAAAATAAACAAATAGCAAAGCTTAACAGTTTGAATTTTAACAAAGCGCGCCTTGAGTGTTGTAAAGCAGCGACGCTTTAGTGTTGTAGTAGCGCGCTAGCTATCGATAAACAGCTTTTAAGCTTTGAGCTGCCATTTGACAAACAACTGTGCTGCCAGATGCTTTGAACGAAGCTTTTGCAACAGCTGGCAAACGATCGGGCTGCTGTGCGCATTAGTGTGTGTGAGCTCGTGTGCTTAAATTGTCAACAAGACTGCGGCGCGTAAACAAATAAATAAAATAAGTTTGTATTGTGAATTTGTACTATATATTTCTGTAGTTTAGTGTTTTTAAATACAATTTAAACTTGATAATACATAATTGTTTGTGGCACATGAATAGCAAGTCAAGATGCAAAGAATTCCAATGTGTCGTTGCCGCCGCCATTTTCTTCCATATGTGATGTGGAACGAAATTGTATTAGAATGATAAGATAACATGTTGCAGCGCCGGTAATCTGAAAGGACGTAATACATATGTAAAATAAAAATGTGTAAGTACATTAGGTTTTTTGAATTATATACACTTGCTTTTACTTAGTAGTTCTTAAGACATAAAAATATGTGCTTTTAAATATTTCTTTAGAGAATGTACGATGCTTAAAATAAGATGATTTTATCAATCAGTTGATGTGGGAGATATTTTGACTTTTATGATGTGATAAAGAAATTTACGCAAATTTTATATTTATACCCTTTACTAGTGCTGGAGAAATATCGATGTTGGCCAACATCGATGATTACGATATTTTTTAACTTCGATACATCAAAGTACATGTGGCGGCCAGTTTTTGAATACTTAAATTAATTCAGAGTGGGCCATCTGTTGGTTTGGTTATACATATAAGTATTTTCAAATAATAAAATGGAACAAACCAAGAGAAAACTATATTTTCATAATACATATACATTTCAAAATTAATTACATTCCATAGAACAATAAACAAAGACATAATAAATAACAATCCAAAACGTTATACAACGAAAACAAAAAATAATACAGGCCACTATGGATCCATTATGGATTTTGAGCAGCCGAACCCGAAGTCCAAAAAACTTCTTCAACATGGGTTATGGATAACCACCAAAAAATCTCATAAAACGAGAAATTGTGGATATTATCTAAGAACGCTTGGATCGAGGTTTTTTGGTCTTTGGATTCAGCTGCCCATAGTCCATAAGGGGTGTCTCTGTCATATGTAAAGTTTACACCACTTTTTTGTGAGCCAGTGAGTTATAACAAAAAAATGTTCTGTTCCAGCCAGAATTGTAGTCTCATAATCGTTAAACTAATTTGAGATCCCTTTATTATGGTTACTAGATAAAATCTTGTCAACTTTTTTTTTAATTTAAGCGAACTCCGCTTGTCGATCACTAGATTGCCAGCCTTGCTAAACTTTAAAAAGTATTACCTTCCAGTAATTCGACGGGCACATGCTCGAATTTTTTTTTGACATTAAGATATTGTCGAAGTGCCAAAATTGAGTCAACCATACTATTTCAGATGTTTTGAGATTTGTTTTTTCTATAAAGGCGAAAAGTGTCTGCGATGTGGATGCCGTTGACTGCCCATATTTTGTCCGCAATGGGATTTGGTCGATAATCGAAAATCGAAATTAAAATATCGATGATCGGAAAAAAATAAAAAACATCGATGCATCGATATAACATCGATGTTTTTCTTTAGCTTTTATAAAACCGTATTTTATCAAAGGGTCTATAAAGTTTGTAAAAGCCGTTTAAAAGCGTAGAACACTTAAAAGTGTGCTTAAGTATCGACATCACATTGTCACCTATAACATATTGTTTGGTAACTTTGGGGGTCTCAAAGTCCCCATCTGCAAATTAAAAAAAAATTTTACGGCTTTTAAAAACTTTTTTATATAAGTACCATTTGTACCATAACCGTAGAAAAATTGTACAACTTGTTAAAAGAATTTTTTTTTTTTAATAAATCAGTAAATTTTTTTACTAGCTTTTTTCTAATTATTATTATATTTTTCTTAATCTGTTGTGGGTCGAAACCTATTTTCATTTATTCATTCGTCAATTTGTCTTATAATTGAGGCACCATGACAAGTCTGAAATGGCCAAATTAAAGAGAAAAGTGAATTTCAAAAGAATCTCGAGTCGCTTTAACCCTAAAACCAAAATTTGTATGCACCCTATTAGCAGAAAGAAAAAAAAACCGACTTTCGTATTTAGATGTCAGACCATGATTTCTTAATGTTTAGGGGTTCCGCGGAATCCGAGGTTAAAAAAAAAAAAGTTCAGGGTCTTGATATAGCCGCAAAAATTACTCGTTTTATTTGGTTTTTGAGTATTTATAAGTCCCCGAAAGCATAAAAATATGGTCGGACATCAGAATACGAAAAAAATTTTGTATGGTTCTGAGGCCAGAATATATCCACTGTCGCAGAATCTGAGCTCAAAAAAATTCAGCACGTCAGGGCTCTCATAAAACGAGTTTTTTATGCATCCAGTATATTAGTCTGAACTCTGATACCAAATATCGATATTTTTGTGAGCTGGTTTTAAATTGGGTCACTGGGTACCCGAGTGTCATAGGTTGCCAAACCCTGCTTTAGATCCTTATATGTCGCGTATTTGAAGAAAAAGTTTTTAAAAATTTTAAACTTTTGGTTTTGAAATTTACAGTACTGGAATTTTCACTTATACTTCACATTTTTACACTTTCTAAAAAGCTAACTTACCGTAAAAATAAGCGTGCGATCCAGCTGAAAAAGTCCTGCGGCAGTAAAATGCACATGACGATGCGATAGTTGCAAGGATAAACGAAATAAACGATCACGTAGCTCCGGTTCGTCGGTTATATTTAAGATCTTATGCACAATAGCAGCACTGGGGTAGGTCTGCTTTATAGTTCTACTACTGGCTTCCACAATCAAAAAGATGGTGACCACATACCACAACATTTGTGTCAGAAAGAATGCAAAAAACTCATCCGCCTCAAAGACCTCCAGACGTTTAGGATTCAACATAACCTCCAAAATGTAAAAGTCATCAAACAAAATGAAAAGAAATGATATAGCGATAATGGCTAGCAGAGGATAAGTGAAGTACTCCTCAATCGTGTGGCAAATATCGCAGAGTATATTGTGTATGTTGGAGACCTGTTTGATGGCATATTCCGGATTCTGACGTATAATCGATGTAACACTGTAGCGCTGCATGGGGGTGCTGATGAAATTGCGCAGTCTGCGCATATATTGCTGGTTATGAATGACGGAGTGCATGGGTGACAGTTCCAAAGCACTGCGCTCCTCAATATGTGCGTCCAAAATATCCTGCAGTATCTGTAAGGGATTGATAAGATGGCGAAATGGCTGTTAGTTAGTGCTACGAGGGTTGCCTTTTGCAGTTCGGGAATAAGTAACAAGGGATGGCAATTTATTTAAACTTTTGGATGCTTGAAGAGATTCTTGCATTCTTGGCTGCTTGAAGAGATTCTAGCATCTTCGTCTTATTTAACTATTTTAGTATATTATTTTTAAGCACTGGGGCTGTATTTCATCAACATTTTAGATGATGCGCGTTACCCATAGTTTCTGGCAAATAAATATATTGGAACTCTTCAAGAAAAAAATATACTTCAATAAAAGAATAGACTGGTAACTTCTTTTTTTCCCTTATTCAAAAGGCCATAGACAGGGGGCAGAATATAGTCTGCCAGGGACATCAAGAGTCTGTTCTAATAAAACCCCTCGTCGGTGAAAATTCGTCTGCGTGGGAAGAGAAAACGTCTCCGAGAAACGTTCTTTTAAATCACATTTTAAGATTGGGCCTAATGACACCCCTGCTACTCCTTTTTTCCTTTAAACAAAAGGGCATATAGGGGCAGTCTGCTGCCCCCATTCGCCTGCGTGGGTGAAAAAGAAGCTCCTATTGCCCCTTATATAAAAGCGCATAGATAGGGGGCAGACCAGAGTCGGCCTTGGACATCAAGCGTCCGTTCCCCGCCCTAGTCGGTGAAAATTCGTCTGCATAGGAACGAGGAACGTTCTCTCAAAAAAACTTCTTGGATTGGGCCAATCCCTTCCGGTGAAGTTCTTTGAGAACTATCATACCTGTTTATTTATTAGCATATTATTGATCCTAACCGATCCTGCCTACGCTCTTGGATTGATGGAAGTTCCCCTCATATTGCAAAACGTTCTAAAAAATTTTTATCCGCTTTGAACTTGCAACACTAGGATTTCGTGTTCCCGAAACATTACAAGCAGCCCACGCACAAGAGTACTTACCTCATTTAGCATGCAAAAACGACTCTTGGCTAGGTGGGTTATGCACAGGAACTTAAAGACCATAAAGCTGATGTTTATATGCGGTAGTGCAAACGTGGTAAAGGTCACAAACGAAGGCGATATCATGGCGCTGAGCAGCAGGACATAACTAACACACAAATAGACCACATTGAAGAGCAGCATGCCCAGCGAGATGAGAGAATTGAAGAGCAGTATGCGCCGATAGTTCAGTTTCATGCCCAGGCGCACAAATATCTCATCCACGGTGATGTTGTTCTGTATGATGCTCACCAAAAGGCGACGCTTAAATATGGCAAAACCAAATATTGTAGACATGGCCGTAATGCCCGTCAAACGTAGTGTCGTATCGCCCAGCTTGGTAATATTCGTTTGGAAGAAGTAGCCAATTATGGAGTCACCTTCGCATAGGGATAAACCAAAGCAGAGCACAAAGAATAAAAAATGCACAATGCCTGCGACAAAGGAGAACGCAGAGGTGTGCACTTCCTTGTCCGAGTTCAGGCGAAACGGTGCCAAGCCCAATAGCGATATATATGTCAAAGGACGTAAAGATTGGAAAACATTGTCCGCCTGGGAGATGCGTTCCCACAGCTTAAATGACATGCCAGGGACTCGGAATAGTCAACGTTTATCAAGCAAGTTTAAAAGCCAACGTCCGCTCGAAAGGCGCGCACTTATAGTACTGAAAACGGAAGTGAACATTTATGACGGACACGGCCATGACGCGACTCATAGAACAGACTAGGTTAAGGCGCAATAATTGCGACACGAGTGGTAAAACACACCTCCTAGCCAGGTCGAGACGTCCGAGCATAATAAGCTAATATCAATAGCTGCAAATATTTAATTAAGCCGGAATGTGTGCGTGTGTATGGAGTGTATGTGCATGTGTGTGTGTGTGTGTGTGTACAAGGTCATCAGAGCAAAAAGTCCAGGTGAGTCCAACCAGTTACGTTAAGTGAGCAACTGAAGCATTCTATGAACATTTTGCCACTTGTTGAACTGAATGTTTGTGGCACATTGGACTTTCACCTTAATTTCATTTCAATCAGCAAACAATTTAAAACTTTACCAAAAGGCACCTACGCCCACATTAAGTACACAATTATGTGTCCTTTGCAGTGGTGTAGTTTGAGTTTTGCGATGGGAAATCAGCGGAGAGGGTTAAGCTGGGGTAGTGGTATAACATGTTGTTACACTTGCATTTTTCGGAAGTTATCTTGTACACTTTTTTAAAGCTACAGTGAAACAGGATATTTTTTGAATGCTCTAAAATTTACTGATTAAAAATTTATTATGAAATCTTTTTTCACCACATAGCAGGCGAGGATTAACCCCAAAGTGGGAAATTGTTTACTAATGACATTTTATATTGAAACTTGGCGGTTCTGCCCCCTGCGTGCTTCGGAGGTTGCCCGTACGATCTTCTTTATTCAATTCAGATTATCCAGATTATTATATACCCGTCTTTAAAATATCAGCCCGTCTTTAAAATACCCTGAAAAAATGCAGATCGCTGCTCGGACTCAAAATTGGAATAAAAATGTTTACAATGGCTCCTTTGATACTTGATAATATTCTCTGAGCAGTCCTCTTTACATAGTATTCATTACTTACCCGTCTCGCCTAACATCTTCAATCTATCTGCCCTGTGATCTTCGCAATATATTACGCTCCTACTCTGCAGTCCTTAATTCCAAGTTTTCTCTGAGCTGTATTCGAAGCATAGTGTTTCTTCTCTGCAATCTTAGACTCTATGTCTTCTCTGTGCTGCGTTCTAAGTAAGTATAGTGTTGAAAACTTGCTCTTCTCTTCTTCTTCTTAGCTTTACAGTCCGGGGTGGACCATAGCTTTTTTTATTGGCGAAGTCTTTTTCTATTTGTTCAATCTGCCGTTTCATATATAATTTTTTCTTTGTCCGTATTATTTTTTTGGCTTCTTTTCGTTTTTTTTGGTATTCCAGAAGGTTCGCTCTCGAACTTCTATCGACGTATCTTTTCCTTGCTTGCTGCTTTATAATATTTGCCTTACGGCAGTCTTCGTCATACCATTCGTTTGCTTCCGATCTCTTTTCTCCGATTGTGTCCTTTGCAGTGCTAACAATTAGATTTTTTAGCTTATTCCAATGTTCGTCAATATTGACTTCTCTGCTTTCATTCGGTTCAATAGCATTATTATTTAACTTTGTTTCTATAGCTTCTTTGTATTTCGCTTTTACAACTTCATTTTTGTGTATTTCTTGAATATTCCATTTTAATTTTCTGTGGCCTTTATTGTCATTTACGTTCGATATACGATGACGTAATTTAGAAATCACTAGATAGTGATCTGTGTCACAGCACGCACCCCTGTATGATCGTACGTCTAAGATTGACGTGGCATGTCTTTTATCAACAAGTACATGATCGATCTGGTTCGCTCTTGTATTGCCAGGCATGTCTGTAGATGGATGCGTTTGTGTTTAAAGGCTGTGCTGCTTAAAAACAGTCCATGTGAAGCTGCGAAATTGCATAATCAGCTACCATTGTCATTTGTATCCGTATGAAGTGAGAATTTTCCAGCAACACTGAATAATATTGTCCTCTTTTCCGACTTGAGCATTAAAGTCACCCATCACAATTAATACATCGTATTTATGCACTCGGCTAAGTAGGCTTTCTAGATCATCGTAAAATTGATCTTTAACAGTATCTGTACTGTCTTCCGTGGGTGCATATACATTTATTATTGATATATTCTGGAACTTGCCCTTCAGTTTTAGGTAACACAATCGGTCGCTGACTGGGAGAAAGCTCAGTATGCATCTTCGAGTTTTGTTGTCCACATAGAAACCCGTTCCACGTGAACCTTGCATCTCGGACCCACTGCAAAATATTGAATAGGCCCTTTTTCTGATTTCTCCGCTCTCTCTCCATCTTATTTCTTGCATTGAACATACGTTTGCTCCATATCTCATTAGTTCATCTGCAATTTCAGCCATCTTTCCTGGCTGCAACATAGTCAAAACATTCCAAGTACATATTTTCAAATCATAATCCTTTAAACGTTGCAATGGTCGATATCTAAATTCGTTCCTTATCCGATGCTGATGTTGATGTGTCGAGACTAGAATTTTTCGACTGACATTAGGGCGTCAACCTAAAGGCCAGCCCCTTTCGGGAGTTTCACCTTATATCTTCTGTCCCCATCACTTCCACCAAGGTTTTCCCTATTTTATATAATAAAGATTACTTGATCTTCATGACAGGTTAACAGCACCACCACTTGAAGGCAATATAAGGAGATTGGAAGTAAGAGGTGAAAGGCTTCATTTCTGTTGATCAGCCATCAAGTTGCACATTATTTCCCTTTGTGGTGTCTTTTTTTTTCATACCAATGTTAATGCTTTTTTTTTTTTTCATCTAAGATAATAAATTTTTTAATTTTTTTTTCAAAAAAGGTCACAGCTTATTATTTATAATACATATAAGATATAAAAAAATAACGGTTTTTCACATTAGTACGTACGGGTTTAATTGTTTGTTTGCAGCGAATCCAATATATTTTTATTTAAAATTCATATTTTTAAGCAGTTATTTAAAAAAAAATTTTTATTGCGCAATTATAAATTTTCACATTTTCCCAAAATATTAATGTTATTGCACCAGGGAAAAACTTTAAGACGTGTTTCAAAAAAAGTTTTTTTTTTTTTTTAATTAAGCCCAAAATTAAAAACTTAATTACACTTTACCTTACACAAAAGAAAAAATAATCTAATTCCTTACGAAAAATTCTTCAAATAAATGTTTTGAATTATGATTAAAATAAGAATGAAACGAAGAAACGAAGAAAAAAATTTTTTTAATTGCGATTCCATTAATATTCCACATTGGTCTGAAATCCTAATTTCCAATTCTAAAAATTGAAATTTTAAAAAGCTTTAAAATTGTCACATAAACAAAACGCGTGCCTTTGGAAGCAAACGAAACATACGAGGTGGACAGCTGATATTTGGTTTTTATCGTAGTCAGAGTACTAATTTTTTTATTTATATTATTATTATATTTCCTTAATGCAAATAATCAAAAATACATATATTTTATGAATCGCAATTAAATTTACATAATAAAATTATCACTAAAAAAATTAACCTTTTTATGTTGGGACTTCCGACCTCTATGCATTAGGTTAGGTAAGGTTAGGGCGGCAGTCGGGACCTAACGTCCCAACTCACTTAGGCCAGAGAATTGGCCCGTTGTGATACCGCTGGGTGGGCCTTACACCACCCTTCCCCCACTCAAGAGGTCCTCTATATGTTTCAAAAATCACGCCCATCCGGCGGCTTTAATAAACCTCGAGAGGCTTCTTGGAATCTTTTCCGAGAGTTGGGATAGGTCATTAAAGACGTATGATTTTAGGAACCACTATGCATTCCGTAATGTTAAATTTTTCATAAAACCAAATATTTACTTACAACATTTTTTCTTAAAATGAGACAAACAAAAACACAATCACAAAATAAGATTTTGGGCACGAGCTCATATTATTTTTTGGCTTATTCCGAAAACCCTCTTTGGTTTGAAAAAAAATTGTAAAATTTTTATTTTAACTATTAAAATCGAGATACTATTTTAAACAATCTTTCAAATTTCTACCTACTTTAAGTTTCTAGATCTTTAATTTTAAATACCGATCTTATTTCTGGACTAGCATGAGCAATAAAGTGTTCTGCTGTTTAGGAACTCCAACTGATTTGAAAAAATTTGAATTTTCCTTAATGAAAACTTAAAAAAAAAACGATATCTTCTGTACATTGTTATTGATTTTACTCTTCCATAAAAAATCAAAAAGCGCTCAAATTAACACCCTATCCAGACAATAGAATTCCAAGCCTTGGGGCATTTCAGACTTCAAACAAAACTGTATGCTAAAATTATGAAGTTTGCTAGTTTTGGAAAAATTTGATTTAGACCGTTTACCTTATAAACTTTAAGAATTAGTTTACGGTTAGTACAGGTGAATACCGTACCATATTTTACTAAATAGTTCTCGTAGGTTTATGGAGGTATTGTTTCACTTACAACCTCACCCCCTACACGCTTATCTACGCCTCTGTTCCGACAATCCGACCAATGAGAGTCTTGCACAAACTAGGGCGCAGTTTTGTTGTTGCTTACAGACCCAATTGCGTTTTATTACGTATACGTCGCGTGACGCGTTGACATCCCAGCAAATAATAATCCCTTTACGGTTTATTCATACACATTTAATGTCATATTGCTAATAATAAATTTATAAACATATAATAGATTTTTTTGTTTAAAGCAACATTTAAAAAAATACATTATTAGTTTTTTTAAATATTTGGACGTATTCAATTTCAACACATTTAAGTATATATAAGGTATTTATATAGTGTAAATATACTTTTTATGAAATCGTGTGATTCGTATTATTGTGAGCCTCAAGACAAGCAATCGTTTGATTGCCATTGGATGTAAACTGTAGTAAGATGATCAAGTAAGTCGTCAAAGCGCCGCTTATCTGTAAAAATATATTCTTTATTTAGTCTTTTTATAGTATATAAAACTCCAGCTTACCGTAAAATACAAAGTGCGATCAATATTGAACAGTCCAGCTGCAGTAAAATTGATCTTCAGATGCATCAGTTGCATAGAGAACTGCTGCAGCTTCTCCTTAACCTCCACGCTCTTGGTCTTGTTCAGCAGGGAATGCACAATGCCGCCTGTTTTCTCGCTCTTCTTGATCGCTCGATTGCTGCCCTCCACAATGGAGATAATGGCTATCAAATACAAGATCATTTGACAGGAAAAAAACGTAACAAATTCCACGGTCTTAAATTTGCTTTCACGCTTGGATTTGCCCAATAAGGTTTCCAGCACATAGTAGGCATCAAAGACTATGATGAGAAAAGCAATTGAGATGATGGTCAACAATTGGTAGGTGAAATATTTGTTGGCTGTAGCAGCAGCCTCGCAGATCAAGTGATGTATTTCCATGGATTCTTGTATGATTTCAGCGGGATCTTTGGTAACAATGGTGTACATGGAGAATGAGTCCAGGCACTGCATAGAACGCTGCTTCTGCGGAATGGGCTTAATGCTGCGTGTGTCCCATTGTAGTGCCAGATTTTTCAACACCTGTGAAAGACAAGTGCAGCAAGTGATAAATAAAATGAACTTTGTATATAATGTATATAGCACCTCATTCAAAGCTTTTATGTATATGCGCAGCTTTATAAATATGCTGCCCACCAACAAGGTAACACCAGCGACCAAAAAATGCGGTGAAAAGTTGCCAATCATGGCGGGTATGGATAAGGAACCCTGAGCCCGTATAAGTATGATAGTAAAGCTAATGGAAACAAAAACACTTGTGGAACCAATGATCAGCAAACTATGTCTATTTATTTTGTAGGCATGCAAATTATTTGGAAAGCTAATGCCCACGCCCGGAAAAGCCGTACGTTCCAGTGCATCAAATATGGAAATCAAATATAGCAAATGATTTTGCCGCTTTAAGCCCAAGAGCAGCACTATACAGATGCACAAAAAGCTATTCACATTTTGTATATTATCCGTAATACTTGTAATATGTTCCAATAAAAATTGGGAAATTAGGTTGAGATTATTAGGCACAGTCAAGCTAAAGTTGTATGCATATAAGCAAATGCGTAGTATTATGTGTATATAAGCCAAGTTGAAATCCCGCTGTCCACTAGTGGGCTTGACGTAGAAGCCCACAACGCCCAGCATAAAGCTTAGACAAAATGTCATCCGAAAACACGTATAAACATCATGGCTATGCGTAAGACCCACTAGACGATTCCACAGCCACATGGCGTTTGAATCTATAAAGGGACTGCTCTATTAAACAAACCAATTACTTTAGATCTGTGCGAATGATTGGAACAAATTAAAAATGTGAGTTTTATCATAATCACCCTATACTGGGAGTCGTCATCACTGTCGCTTTCCTTAATGAGTCGATATTGTTTTCAAACTTGTTAGTTTGCAAATTACGTATTATTGAAGGCGTTAGTAAGGATGTAGTCATTATAGAATAGTACTTTCAATCTAAAAATTGGCAGTTTCGGGTGAATTTGTTGATTAGGGCCTATACGCAGCTCGAAATATTTCGCGCGGAATAACAAAACTTCATATAAAAAAAAAAATCCCAAATGGGATATCCAAAATGGGATTTTTTTTTTTATATGAAGTTTTGTCATGCCGCGCGAAATATTTCGAACTGCGTAGACCCCTTTAAAAGAAAAATTTAATTTGCGCGAGAAACTATAAAAGGGTTTGAGAACCTTAGAGCGTTTTAGAAGTTCATTGTAATAAGTATGCTTGGGACATAAGAATTTTTTATATACGCTTTTTCTGGCAGTTGGTCGCAACATTAAAATAGTACTTATAAAATGTCTTGAATTAAGACAACAAATTTTTAAATTAAGATTGTTAGCATAAATCTAGTTCAAACAAAAAAAAAAAAAAAAATTTTAATGGCATGCCAAAAATAATATTAAATGTCTTAAATTATAAAGAAGTCTTGAATTAACCCCTATTAGAATCACATCAATTTCTTAAATCAGGGCTTTCATAATTCTTAAAATGAGATTAAAAGTGTGTCTTTGGTCACTAAAAAGCTCATAACTATTAACTTTACATAAAAAATGATCTCCAATAAATTTAGAAAAATTTAAATATGCTACAAAAATTGGTATTTTCGAGCACTGTGCATTCCTTATTTTATAATTTTTAATAAATCCAAATATTCTTTTTTAAAATTTTGTTTTTAAATTGAGATGAAAAAAAAGAGTAAAAAAGCAAGCACCCTCTCTAAGCAAGAGCCGAAGTCATGCACAAGCAACTTCGTGTCTGTTGCTTTGCAACAAGAGCAGAGCTGGGCAAAAAGAGAGCGGTCTGCCGTAAGTGCCCGAACAAAAAGTGCCCGTTTGGGCTATGGGCTGCCCGGCTCTGAACATCAGCATGGCAACGGCAGAGATTTTTAAGAGATTTTCAGTACAAAAATCACGCACACATGCATGCTTTTTGTGTACAACACAGTTCGTGTGAACCATAGGCCCATGGGATAGGGCCGTGCCGACCACTGCTCTAAAGCCAAGATTTTTCGTTTTTATTTAAAAAAAATTAAAAAAATATTTTTTTTATGGCGTAAAAAAACGATTTTCGCGTTCGGAGTTTAGACCATTGGTTTTTGGAGGTTACCTGATTCAGATTCAGCGGCTCCAAATCCATAGTTGTACCCCTGTCTCATATAAACAATTCCCTTTTTTGGGGTCCTTTATAAGAGAGTACTCGATTTGACAATTTATAAGAATCTTCCACAGAGACCATGTATACCATGGTCGCGTAACAAAGCATTCAAGGTCAAAGATCACAAAAATTTATTTGTTGAGCAATGCGAAGATCACTTTTTAATGTTAAAATTTAAAAAAAATAATAATTTGCATAAACTTTTTTTAGTCCAAAATTGTAAAATTCTGTGTTTTTTTTTTATTTGAAGAAAAATGTAAATATGCAGATTCGATTTTCAATGTCCTTTACGTGATGTGGTTCCATAACATCTACAATTCTTATCCGATTTTAAAGATTTTAGACTCGAAATGTTCGTAAAAGAATTTTCTTTCAGCCTAACGCTTAACATAATTTTTAAAAAAATTTTTTCGTTAATAAAAATCAAACCGAAAATTAACAATTTTGAAAAATGGTCAAAAATTAAAATTTTTCCGACTTTGGTTGCTTGTAACTTCTTGAATTTGTACCTTATCTGTAAAATTAGATCACTAAAAAGGAATCAATACTAATCGATATAATAATCTTTTATGTCGATAAAAATTGAGCGAGATATGAATAACTGAATTAAATGCTAAAAGCATGTTTTTCGAAAATATCTCGAAAACGGTGCTTAAGAAATAAGAAAGGTTGCCATTTTCGTGTTTCTCGACCCCAAATTACCCTAAAAAACACTTTTTTACGAAGGTTCATTTTTCGTGTAAACTAGTGAAATTTGAAATTTTTGTCTTTTTGCTTTTAAAAAAAACCTCAAGATTGATCACCCTTTATAATCTAATAATAGGTGTTATGTTTGAAAAATTATTTGAGTATAAAATTGGTGCGTTTTTAATTCCTCTTGCACGAAAACATTCGGTTTAAAACCACATGAAAAATTCGGTTTGGTGGAATCGATAAGTAATCGAAAGTTAGTAAAAAAAACGTCAAACTAATCGATAATAGTTGATGTCGCCTTGGAATACTACTAATTGTCGTCTCCCTACAAAGATGAGAACGACTGCCAAAATACATGATTAGAAGCGTTGTTATTTTTAAAAGCGATGAGGACTTTCATAAGGGGAATTATTGAAAAAGAGACTTAAAATGTGTTTAACCCTTATCAAAACTTGCCTTATTTAGCGCATCGAAATGCTGCCAGCAACGCATCAAGAATGCACCAAAGAGCAGTACCACGCTGAGCAGGAACACCTGAGGCACATAAAAGGCTACGGCTGCAGGCATGCTGGGACGTATGCCATTACGAAGCAGTAAGTAGGTGCTGCTCACCAAATAGACCAATTGCACGGCAAACATCAGCAGCAGTTTGGTATGACGCAGGCGCATAATCTGTCTATAGCTAAAGCAGATGCCCACATTTTGCAGTCTGCCATCTATAGTAGCAACCACATTATAGAGATGCATAATCAGACGTACACGTACACCACTGCAGAGGAACAGCGTCAACATGCCAGTCAGAGCAATACTCTTTTGCAGTGTATCGCCCACTTCGGCTATTTCCGATTTGAACAAATAGCCCACAATGGATTGCTGTTGTATGAGCGCCAACAGAAAACAATAGCAAAAGAAGATGAGCTGCAGCACGGCATTAAGATAACCCAAACGACTTAGTTGAAACTGACGTGCTCCGGCGTAACCATGTAGACGGAAAGGCGTCAAGCCCAGCAGGTAAGTGAATAGTAATAGAGTTTGTTCAGCGCCGTAGGCATCTTGCGGATCGAAAAGCTCACGTGTAAAAGCCAGCATGGCCGGAAACACTAGTTCCGCCAAGAAAAGCAAACGGCTTTTATAGTTGGCCTTTAACTAAATTTTTTATAAACTTTAACACGAGCGGTCAGTCTTCCAGCTTGACATGCTTTTTCTTGGCACTTGCTCCGTACGTCAGTTTGTGTCATAACCCGTAATTGAAACCTGTCACAGTTTATTAGTTTAATTTTATGACTGTAGTTGGGTTTGTTTGTTTGTTTTGCTGCCATCTTTCGTGTATGAAATTGTAAAGTGGGACTAGTGCATCAGTTTGGGGAGTTGGAAGTCGTTTAGTGCTGGGAAACCCATGCAGACAGCCATACTTTGATGGTTCAAAGTTAATTAAGTTAATTGCTTTGGCCATAATTGGCTTAGTTTATTAGTTTTGCAGTGAAAAGCGATCGATGGCGTGCTAGAACGTTTTCGAGATGAGTCCCTATACCTTCAATTGCATTTGTGTTTGAAGTAGAATTTCTTCAAGCTCCTTTTATCTACTTAACCCTACTTGTTTTGATATGTTTTGTTTAAATGATTTTTTTTCTGACACTCGTATAAAGCTTACAGAATAAGAATTTTGCAGGGATTTAATAATTTAACTCAAATGCAGCGTTCAAAAATTCCGCACGAAATGTCAAAACTTCATATAAAAAAAAATCCCAAAAAAGGGAATTTTTTTTTTATGAAGTTTTGATATTTTGACAGCATGCAAAAATTCCGCGCGAAAATATCAAAACTTCATATAAAAAAAATTTTAAGTTTCATATGAAAAAAATCCCAAAAAAGGGAATTTTTTTTTTTATATGAAGTTTTGACATTTCGCGCGGAGTTTTTCCCTTTTTTGGGATTTTTTTTTCGCGCGAAATTTTTACATGCTGCGTATGGGGCTTTAGGGTTAAAAATTTGTTTTCAATTTTTTGAGAATTTTTTTTCAACACCTATAAATTGCTTGGCCATTCTAAAAATAAAATCAAGTTTTTCTTAAAGGTGTATATGTGCAGAATGAAAAATTTCGCAGGGAATGACAAAACTTTACATAAAAAAAGAAGTCCCAAATGGGATATCCCAAAATGGTATTGCAGATTCTGGTCAAAACTCTAAAAAGTATGCTATAGATTTTGAGTTAAGCACATTTTGTGAGGTATGCGTAATTTTGGTGAACTATTCGAAAACGATTATTCTCCAATTTCCCAAAATTTGACGAAATTTTCCATTCGTTTAACATTTAACCTACCTTGTTAAGCATTGCAAAACGCATTTCCACCAAATATGCAAAGCAGCTGAACACCAAAATGGCGACTTGTATGACCGTATGTTGTATGATAAACGTCAAATGCCATGCCAAGGAGGGTGAAACATCGGCGGAGTATAAAATCATCATCGTGCCACTGGTAAATAATGTGTTCTCAAAGAGCATAGATATCATAATAGCATAGCTGAATCTCAACGTTTTGCTATACATAATCTTGACACCCACGCCCTGTAATTGCGTATCAATAAATTGAAATTTATCCAAACACTGCTCCAAATAATTTTTGGGTATAATGGCGGTCAAATAGATGACAGTAACGCCAATGAAACCGCTGACAATCTGCATTATATCCCCAAAGTAGGTTATGCGCGAACGAAAAAAATAACTAGCCACGGATTCGCAATTATTAAGTATTGTCAAGATATAACAACAGGCATATATAAGGACATGTGTAATGCCCATCAAAACACCAAAAAGTGTCTTGTTCACTTCCCTTTTGCCCGTCTCCTTGTTGCGCTTAATATGAAACGAAGTCAGACCATGCCAATAGGTAGCTTGGAACAGTGGTTGCAGGCACTCGTAGAGCTCCTTAGCGCACACCAGCTTTCTCCATCGACCACGGAAAGTCTGACGTATTGTAGTCAACTCTACATCCACATCCTTGGGTAGCTCCATGGCCAACAGCGATAAAAATAAAACGTCCGCACCCGGCGAGTTCTGCGCGGTAACTAAATGAACAATTTGTTGACTGAATTCTTATTTGCATGTATTTGGCAACAAGGCTCGTTCAAGTGTTTTCCCGTCTGGGGTTTGTTTAATGAGAGTAAATAGTGGGTTTCCTTTATTCTTAAAGCTGCGCAGGGACGTCTGTTTTATGGTCCGCTTGTCGCAGACGTATTTTTCCACTTTTTTTTTTCGTTTCAAAAACATAATTAATATTTTTTCTTGCCCTAAAGTTTAGGCGCCTAAGTCACAAACTGTACTGAAAGTCCAACTCTCCTGCCTACGAAACTTTTAGTATTTTTTTATGATTACAGTGTACCAATATATCTTTAGATAGAGTTTAGTCCGCACTTTGGCATAGGTTAACGACCTCCATAATAGCCATAGGAAAAATAGAGTTATTCATTTAGAATATAATTATTTATACATTAAGACTATTTTCAAACTAAATAAGAATGGGCCAATCAGGCGACTACTTTGTATACCCTATTCCAAGAGTTAGGTGTATATTAAATTTGTGGAAATGTGTTTAACATAAAGAAGGAGATATAGGTGACCCGCCAAAGTTACTTCCAATATGGTCTGGAGGTCAAAAGAAATTGATTTAGATATGTCTGTCCGTTTGTAAATCTTGAAGACTTTAAAAGCTAGCATACCCAAACTTGACATTTGGACTCCTTATGTGAGTAGCCAAAACTTGCTTATTTTTATTTTCTAACACGCCCCCTTGCTCCCCACAAATATTTTCGATTTTCAACGATTTCAAAGCTACCGCTTTATTTTGTATCAGAAAAATGCGGAAACTAAAAAATCTTTTGATATCATCTTGTAGTCGAAATAGAAAATATCGGAGATAATCGCAATATTCCCTAATCTAATAGTTTTTCCGTGGTTTAATAAATACTTAATAAATAAATACTTAAGTCTTAAAGTATATACAGTGACAACTTGGACAATTTTATTCCATTATCGTAATTTTCACGTAATTATGGGCATCGTTGAAAAATTCCTGATTTAAGCTATCAAAAGCTTAATTGAAGCAACACGCCAACTTTAGGCGCCTTTACCCAAATAGCAGAAAATGTAAAATTTCTCGTAAACGCAAGATTTTCTATAGGGATAATTTATCTGTATCTTACAGATCAACAAACTTCGGATATCTCTTTCGAAATTTTAAAAAAATAAGGCCTATACGCAGAATGAAAAATTTCGCTGGGAATGACTAAACTTCATATAAGTTTATATTTTTTTATATGTAGTATTGTAATTCCGTGCGAAATTTTTGCATGCTGCATATAGGCCTTAACGAAAAAGGCATTCATTGTATATTTTCTCAATACAGCGTAAATTACTCAATACTCAAATTATATTGAAATCAAAGATTGAACAGAATTATTCAAATGATATTATACGAGTATTATAATTTTGGTGATATATTTTATGAAAATATTTTATTTGTTTCTTTAAGGCCCATACGCAGCATGCAAAAATTTCGCACGGAACGTCAAAATTTCATTAAAAAAAAATACCAAATAGTGGGATTTTTTTTTTTATGAAGTTTTGACATTCCGTGCAGCATGCAAAAATTTCACACGGAATGTAGTGTCGTGCTGAATCTGAAAATTCTGTTGAAAATTTGTCAATGCAATGGATTTTGAGCAATGCGTAAAAATAAATTTTCTGGCTGAAAACAAGTGGCATTCATATCATGGGAAATCGTTATGCTAAGCCGATTTCGATAGTTTTTTTTATATCTAATCATGTGTACTAAAATTGTCCAACTTATTATTACGTAATTTTTAGTCATTTTTTTGGAAAATTGTTTTTTTTATTGGTACTTTTGAAAATTTTTATTTTCAAGTTTTAGTTCATTCATGGATAACCGATTTTTAATAGGTATGAAAGAAATAAGTGGTTGTTTATTTAGACTTTAAAGATAATATAGAAATCATGGTTATTTGTAAAAAGTAACAAAAGTAAAATTTTCTCAGTTTTTTAATAAAGTAAATTTTAATTTATTTTATAAAACTGTTACTAATCGCAATTTTTTCCAAAAATTGTCTTAATATGACAAAAAATTTGAAAAAAATGTACTCATAATCAGAAATCCTGAGACGATCGACCATACGTGCAATTAAGTTGCTCAGCTATGTCTCAGGAATGCCTAATCGGGCACAAACATTTTTATATAACATGACTTCTAGCTGGCTTTTTGATAATCACAAAAGTTTTACCATGAAATTGGCCTAGAAAAAAGGGACGCCCGCGAAAAAGACTAACAGATTGTATAACAGATGACATTAGAACAATCGATATAAGAATTTGGAAGGACCTTGCACAAGATCGAGATGAATGGAGGATGATTGTAGAGAAAGCCAAAACCCACCCCGAGTTGTGAAGCTAAACGATGATGATGACGGTCAATTTGAGAAACTCTCTTTAAGTTTCCAAGGTTAAATCCAAAAACCTCGCACATAAACATCAATTTATCATCAAAAGCTCTCCTAGAAAATTTCCATTACATTAAAACTTTAGAGGGATGTGCCAAATTTTTCTAAAAAATCCATCTGTTCAAAATTATTCTAGCGTTTGTTAGAAATAACTAGATGAGCTTGTTTTTTAAATGCAGTCATGTTTTAAATACCTCTATAATGAATGCATTTCAAAAGCTAATGTAAATGTATTAAAAACGACATATGTACACGAAAAATTTTTAAAGAAATAAAAATGACTAAAAAAATTTCCTTTAATTTGATATACGAATTTTAAAAAAAAAATTTTGTCGCTTAAATTGAAGAGTGTAGTCTAGTTACTTTTTTTTAAGGCCAGTACTCAGTAGCTTGAACGCTTCCGAACAAAAATTGCAACTTCAATTAAAGCTTAAAATATTTTCGGTTTACTTATTGCACAAAGTTAAGATTCATTTTAGATTTATTAAACTTATAATTTCTAAAAAGTAAAGATGATTAAAGTATAATAGCTAGATAAGAAAAATGGAAAATAGTAGTGAGCTTAAAAGAAATTTTTCAAAGTCCTAAGATGATTATTTTTTTAGTCCAGTACTCCGTAGCCCGAAACGTTTCCGATCAAATATTGCAACTTAATTGCTCCAACAGCAATCAGTGTGTGCCATTAACGCAATGTATTATTTTTCTGGTATTTTTTTTTTTAGTTTGTGGTATTTTGTTAAGTTTGGTATATCTGGTTGGATGATAAAATCAAATGCTAAGTTTGTTTGGTGACAAAAATTCGCGACTATTTTTTTGTTTTTAGTTAATTCTAGTACGAAAGCATTTAAGGGAGCTGCGTACTGGGCTAAAAAAATGTATATTATTATCAATTCCGAAGAAAAATTTGACGATGTGTTTAAGCACATCAAGCACTCATCACTATGAGTTGACAAAAAAATGTTGGGATTGACAATAAGTAATTGCGAAATTTTGAAAAAAATTGTTGTAATATGTATATAATTTTTGTTTTTACCAATTTGCTCAATCTACTAATACACAAAACTAGTTATGTGCTTTTTTATTTAGTGAAAGAATTTATTCTTAATTACAATGAGTGAAGAGCCAGAGTAACAGAGGCTTTTAGGCTGAACTACTGGTATTTAAAAATTCATACTGGATTATTGTTTTTAATTTATAAACAATTGGTATTTGTGTAGAGCGCCACCTATGTAAAATATTTTCTGAATCCAATGTCCCTTACTCGAATCGTGTACTACTTTAGGACGTTCGATTGACCTATAAAACACATAATTATGAAAACCTGGATATGGGCCGATATGGGATAATTGAATTAAATAGAAATAAACGAGTTATGCATGTTTAGGTTTCTTGGTAACATTTCATAAATCTAACAAGTAACAAAACGAATTGCCTAATTTGCCTGCCAACAGCTGATTTTAGTTCTTCAATATGCTACATATGGTACAAGTAATTTTTTTTAGAAACTGCAAATAGTTTTTTATTTATTTTAAGTTTAACCTACCTTATTGAGCATGACCAAACGCATTTCCACCAAGTATGTAAAGCAGGAGAACATCGCAATGGCAATGGATATAACCGTATGTTGTATGATAAAAGCCAAATGCAAAGCCAAGGAGGGTGAGACGGCCGCAGAGTATAAAACCTTCATGGTGCCAACATTAAAAGCCAAATTTACGAAGAACATAGATATCAGTATTGCATAGCTGAATCTTAACACCTTGCTATACATAATCTTGATACCCATGCCCTGCAATTGCATATCCATAAAGTGAAATTTATCCAAACACTGCTCCAGATAATGCTTGGGTATAATGGCAGTCAAATAGATGACAGTAACGCCAATGAAACCGCTCACAATCTGCATCATATCTCCAAAGTAGGTTATACTCGAACGAAAGAAGTAACTCGCGATGGATTCACAATTGTTGCTTATGGTCAAAAAATAGCAACAGCCATAGAATACTATATGAAAAACTCCATTTAAAAGACCGAATAAGGATTTGTGCACTTCCTTTTTGCCCGTATGCTTATTACGCCTTATGGTAAAGGAAGTCAGACCATGCCAATAGGTGACATGGAACAGCGGATGCAGACTCTCAAACAGCTGCTTGGCGGACAGTAGACGACGCAGACGCCGACGTAAAGGCTGACGACGCACTGTGGTTAATTCTACATCCACCTCCTTGGACGCCTCGTCCATGGCTAAACGAGTCTTAACGAAGCGTCTGTACACGTTGATGTCTGCGCGGCAACTGAACCAACGAGATAGTTTACGTGCCACAAAATATTTGCATCTGGTTGGCAACAAGGCTCGTGTTAAGGTTTGGGTTTCGGCCTTTGTGTGGGTGTGGGTTCGTAGGGTGTTGTTTAGTGAAAGTAAATAATTTGTTGTTTTTGATGGCTGACAGACAGCCGGAACAACAATAGCAGACGCCGGACAACGTTTCCATTAATCTATTAGCTTTAACTGTTGCATTCTAATGAATAAACGTTTGAATGAGTCCTCCGGGATACAGATAATATACAATTTTGTGATAGGATTTTGTATTGTCATTGTTTGGCGGATTATGTTTAGCTTGTAGTTTTTTTTTGCGTTGTTGTTGTATAAGTTCACGCTATTATTGTTATCCTTTGGGAATTGAGCGTGTTCTACTTTTCAATGGCTATTTATGTGGCTTGTTAAGAGCACTATGATGATATATTAACTGACTTATTAAGCCTAATGAGTTTTATGGTTTCCATGAATGGCACTCGTAATAGTTTATGTGAGCACATTGTGTATAAGCTATAAATTGCAAGTGTGATTTGCTAAGCTGGCTTAGAGAGGGGTTTTACGAAAATTCTGGGTAAGCATTTTTTTTATGAGCATTTATGCAGCTACTAAAAATGGAAGCCAAAAATGTGGTATGTGTTTTTTTTATGGAACACAACTCGTGATGGCTGTAATAATTTTTGCATATGCGCTAAAAAATAATGCGCAAAAGGCGAAAACTATGTGTAAGGAAGTGCCTCATGGTTTCATTCAAGAATTTCTTGTCAACTATGTCAATAATTTGGAACTTGTTGTGGCAGTGTGCGAAACAGGGATACACTTTAGTAACTTTCTTCAGAAGTTAATCGATCGAGCTACGGAAAACGAAACCGCATATTTTATATAAGAAGTTATCGACACCAAAAAATGTGAAATTGGGAAAACGAAAACGTTTAAATTTGTACGTTTTCGTTTCCCGAGCACGGCTGAATATTTGTGAAAAGTTTTTTGTCGCTATCTTGAGTTATATGTTCATTGTTAGGATAAAGGTATCGTGTAGGTAATGAGTTTTTTGTATTGAAATAAGATCAACAGTTTTTTGTTTATAAGGCTCATATTGAGTCTACACACCCAATTTGGTGACACTAGCTATATGTATACGTATCTCCGGTACATTAAGTAAAATTTCTTTGCAGCTTATAGGAAAAGTATGCTCTTGGAGTATTACACTTTGGCATAAACAACTCGCATGGAAGCAGAAAAGTAGTTTGTCGTGGAAAAAATCGTTATCTGGAAATTATAGATTTTTTGGTGTTTATTGCAAAAAATCGAAATTTTTGTTTGAAGGCACTTTCCACTTCACAAACGTTTTAGAACTAAAGCACATTACATGGTACAAAAGATGAAAAGACCCGTCCTAGTGTAAGTATCATCTTTTCGGCAAAGTCATTGTGATCTTGTTTATTCACATCAGCGGTTCTTGTAAAGGAGATTTTCTGCATAATATCGTGGCTTATTTTGAATTTGTCCAACCATCCTGTACTTACTGTAAGCTCTACTTATCCCGATGCTCTCAGGACATTCAATCTAGAAAAGCGTTTTTTAAACGAGCCAACGATCCCTGTTAGAAGAAACACTCTTAACCACAACAATGCGGATTTTCATACATGAGCATTTTTGAGTCTATAGTTTTTGGATCATCCGCATGATATTATATCCCATATTTGGCATCCAAGTTATTTACTTCATGGAGAATATTTTATAATTTTTTTTCTACAGAATTTTTTTTAGGGCCTATACGCAGCATGCAAAAATTGTGCATGGAATGAAAACTTGATATAAAAAATCCCACAATTCGGGTGAAAAACAAACCTTCATAAAAATCCCACTATTTTTTTATATGAAGTTATGTCATTCCGCGTGAAATTTTTCATACTGCGTATGGGCCTTAAGATCAAAATATACAAAATCTTGTAAAAAATATCGAGTGTACTTGAAAACAATTCGTTTTAGAGAAAAATTTATTGCAAAGGAGTTTGTTATACGGAAGCTCGACTGTAATAAAAGATTTTTTGGTAAATTTTGTTGTCCCTAAATCTTATGGCCTCTGCCATATAGATGCTTAATTCAGGTCTGTATGACTAGATCTAACTCTTCAGGAGAGCACAGTACTCAATTTTACTGTACAGTACTCCGATACAAGCCAAATAAAGAGAGTACAAATTTTTGCTCCCTTTGTAAGCTATGCACAAAAATAAAGGAAACGAAATGAAATGATAGAAGTATGCTCACGAAAAAAAAACGATTTATTTTCAAGTTTGGCATTGCTCAAAACTATATTGTTTCAGTCCCGAACTTTTGTTAAATTAAGAGAAAAATACTTTCATTCTCAGCACTAAGACTAAATATTCTTAAAATGACTCCGAAATGCTTGTGTTAATGCTTTATGCTTTCATTATTTTGTCTTTCTTTCTTAAGATATACTTATCATTCCCAAACGAAGAAATTTTTTATTTGAAACCCATTCAAAATCAAGTGCTCCTGTTTTTGTAATCATTCTTAATAGAGATTTTCGGATTTGTGCTCCTTAAGTGCTCATGTGGTCCTGTTCTTGAAATCATAAAAAACATTTTAAGATTAAGATTTTCTGTCGAAAATTAAATAAAATACGAATTTTAGTCTCAATAAACAAAAAAAGTTCTCTGCACACTTTTATCACCGCAAATTCTTATTTCAATCGCGATATGCTCCCTTTTTTCTCAGTGTAGGCTCAGTAGTGCACAAAGCTTCGAATAAGCTAATGTGGTAAATTTCGCGAAGAGAGTAATTATGCCAACTCACCCAGCTTTCTCGGCTTTCCTTAGTTCTTTCTCTATCATTGCTCTCGCGCTCTCACAAGTGAGTATAGTAAAATATGTATATGTTTTTAGAGTGAATGATTCATTAGCCATTTTGGATGATTTCACGTAACATAAGTAATTTGTGGTTTATAGGGTTAATCGTAAAAAGATGTGCATTTTGTGTTAAGATCCAGTCTGAACAAAAATTCGAAATAATAGCTTTATAATCTGGTGAAAATATAGAAAGGACTCTTCAGAGTGTTAACTTTGTTTTGAAGACGGCAAGACGACCAAAAATATCACACATTTAGGAGCTAAATGGATCACCCCGTTCCAGTAACGCGAATACCAACGAAAGACTTAATTCTCTTCATAAGGAAAAAAATCCCACTATTTTTTCTATGCGAAATTTTTGCATGCTGCATATGGGCCTTTAATAGAAAATATTTCGCAAATTTTTGTTCGATTAAAGAACGAAGACATTCGAGAATAGTTGCGTAAAAAAGCTAAAATATGTAAACAAGGCTTAGATTTCGAAATGGCTGCCCAATAAACAAGGATTCCCAAGCCCAAAATTTCCATAACAAAGATTAAATTTCTCTAGTACTATAATTACTTATAGTTTCGAAGATAACACCTGAACTATTTATACATACAAACATGTTTGCTATTCACACACATGTCATAACAAATCACTCTTAATCCGATGAAAAAACAACAACATTAATGTTGTCTCTTCGCATTTGTGAATTACATTTACATAAATTATTCGCACGCCTGATTTGTGTTTGAGTAATCCAAAAAAATATAACTTCCTGCAGACAGTTTTAGCCTGACCGTGGAACAGGTGATACGCATCGGGTTTATGTCAATATTTACTTTACGCCGTACTTGCCACTTACCTGATTGATGATGCTCAAACGACGCTCGAAACTAAAGGCAATCACACAGAACAAACAAATTGCTATGGATACCACCGAATGTTGCAAAAAGAATGTCATACAGACGCAAAATGAAGGCGTAACGCCCAGTGAGACCAACAACCGGAACACGCCCACAAAATAGACGCCCAGTATTATCAGTTTAAAGACCAGCACCAAGATGGAATAACGAAAAATACGTGAGTACTTTACGCGTATGCCCATGTTGGAAAAGTTGGTATCCAAACTATGTAGTATGGTCAAAGTGCCGAGTAATTTGCAGCGTTTAAGTATTGCCGAGGTATAGATGACAGCGCCGGCAATAAGTCCATTGAAGATCTGCAAGGTATCTCCCACGGTGGAGATCTCCGTGCGATAGAAATAACCCACAATGGATTCACCTTGTCGTAGCGATGATATATAACAAAAACTACACAACACAATATACACAAAGATGTTGAAGATGCCAAAGAGGGACATCTTAATATAAGCTCCACCCATCTTGCGCTTGACCACGTGAAAAGGCGTTAAGCCGTAAAGAAAAGTTAAAAAGAAAAGCGGACGTAAAGCCTCGTACACCTGCGTGGAAATAAAGTACTTGCGCACTCGTGTCAATGTTTTGGACATTTCTCGGGAAATGCTTTAGCGCGGCGCACAACCGTTGGCCAGAGAGGGTTTAGAAAGACTGCAGCCAGGACGAAAGAACATAACAGTAAAGCAGAATGAAAGCTCATAATGAAGTTGCGACAGCCGCAAAGCGCACACAACAATAACCAGCTCATAATGCTCAACAGGCTGTCAGCATATTTTGAGCCGTATACATATGTATGTGCTCAATGCTAGGTTTACACTGCGAAAGGTTGGGAGTAAACTTTGCAGCGACATAGTTGAGTGTAAACAGCGCAGATGCGAAAGGTATCGGGAAGCAGTATTTTCTCAGTGTACGGTAAACAGAAGTAAATACTTTAGGAATTGGGTTACTTAATGATAAGAGCTGTGCCATTGTGTTAGTTTTTCTAGGCCTCTGTTGGGGAAGTATCATTTGCACCCAATGTCTTGGCCTGAAATTTTTATTATTTTATGATGGGTTAATGAGTTATTTTTATTGCACCTGGGGCTGGCGGTAGTGCTTTGTAAATGAACAGCTCGACTTTAACCGACAGCTTACTATGAGATTCAAGAAGCCAACTCTTTTGTTGGTCAAGGAGGTTATTCACCAAAATGCTGGTTAAAAGTCAATTTTTAATCCAGAGGAACTAGAAGATATTTGTGGCTTGCTTGAAGCGTACATTTTTTTTTTTTTAACTTCGATTTAGTATTTAAATTATTTATACTTTTGGTCATGTGTTGCAAAAAATGATGAACAAAGTATAAGTAGCATAGGATTTGAACTTTCGCAAATTTTTACCCATTTTATATCGACAGGAAAATTTTAATACTTTTGGTATAATCCCAATATAAAATGTTATTATTTATCTTATTATAAGTGTAGAAAGTGGTATGTTCTTTGTGTGCCGTCGTCATCGGGTTTTTTTTGCTTGGCTTTTAAAATTCGAAGAAAATGTTGAAATATTTGAAATATTTGAAATCTGTAAATGCCAAAAGACATCCTCTAATCTTAAATAATTTATTAGAGATTATTTAATAAAATACAAAATTTGATTCATTCGGACTTTTTATACCATGTACCATGTGTCATGGACATAGTAGAATTGGGCAATATAGAAGAAGGAAAATTTCATAACAAATATATTTTTTATAACGAGCTATTGAGCGATTGAGCCATGTTTGTTTCAGAGGTCTTTAGTTTTTAAAGACCTTTAAAGCTAAAGACACCAAATTTCCACATTTTCCGTATCAAGTTAAAGTTTAGACCCGGTCCCCTATAAGATCTATAAAAGCTACCCAGTCAAAATTTGGTAAGAATAGATTGCCGAAAAAATTATTATGATGGGATGAAATTTGCATAAAAGATTCCCCAACTACTTAAAACACTTTTCTTGAATACGGCTACAATCCTCAATGGTATCAAAGCAAAATAAAGCGCAAATACTTAGTTTTGTGAGAAAAGTGGGTCACCGATTGATTTACATTTTTATGTTGTACTACTTTGTGTGTAAAAGCCGTCAAAAATGCTTGCTTTTCAATTGTATCTGCTTATAATATCTGCATTTTCTTAATAATTTCTTAAAAAAAATAATAATTTTTTGCATATAAAATTATTCCAATTCTTGAAACAGAATTTTATAAGTGCATTTAAAGTTGCATTTAAAATTTTGTTGATTAGAAATATTACTTTTCTGTACTTTTTCTTCTTGCGCGTTTTTAGTGGACTTGTGGTCCTTATGCAGTAAGGGAAGTTCCATGCATCTTGATAACCCTTTTAGGAAAAAAGCTAGTCGCTATAATGATAACATTTGTCTTCAAACACATTTTACCATTCTCAGCTACATAATGTTACAACATAAGTAGAAATAACGCTCACGCGTGAGACTTTTTTTTTGGTCACGAACTTGTTTATAGTTTTTTTTTTTGAACATCTGGGCTAAACGCTATAGATAGATTTTTTACTGTATTTATTAATTTCATAGAAGAACAAATTTTTTATATAATTTTATCAACATTCAATGCAAACATTGTTTACTTATGACAACCTTGCGCCCTTAAGATAGTGTAAACCTAGCATTAGTATGCCAAGCTGTATCCTTTTCGCTCGCTTGTGCAGCATAGTCAAGCAGTCGGTCGCCTAAGCGTAATTAAGTTATATCAGCTCACTTGTGTTTGAGCGTGTGAGTATCTGTGCGCGCTTGTGTGCGTCAGCATCTGTGTGTTCCTTTGTGTGGTTGTGTGTGTGTGTGTATATGTAAATGTGTGGATGTGGGGAAACGTGGGAACTACCTTTAGCTGACACTTGTGACACTTTTGCTGTCACACTTCATTGCACGCTCCACGAGGCGTATGCGTAATGCATGCAGTATATTGCTCGTTGCCCTTGTTCTGTGGGCAATTTGTTTTCCATATGCTGATCAGTTTTTCGTTTAATAGTTTGGGTTTGAAAAATGTGAAAAGCGTGGCCGAATAAGTTTAAGCGAAGGTTGTTATGTTTGCTCTTTGAAAGGTGAGAGATGACAAAAAAATGTCGCATTTTGTATTTTCAATTTGAATTTAAAATGATTTTTCAAGATTTTTTTATATTGTCAATATGTTTCAAAATTGTTAGTCATTAAAAGTCATCGGTTTACGAAAATTGACACACGGGATGAATTTTACACTTCCAAAAACATTCTAAGCCAAAGATCTCGCACAGGCTTTGTTAACAAATAATAAAAATTCAAAAATTTCGAATAAAAATTGTATTCTTTTTACCGTTGCCGTAGTAAAATGGCACGCTTAAATCGAAAATGAAGTCAAACAATTTTTTTATGGAATGTACTTCGAGATATTTTGAAAAAACGAATTTTCGAAATTAAAAAAAAGTGTAAGTACATAAAATCAGATAAATCTGATTTTGAATTTTTTTTTACCAAACTGTAGGTAATAATTACCCATCGATTTTATTTGGATTTGGTTGTTATTTATCTATTCTAATAAAATTTTTCGTAATTTTCAGCAAATTTTTGAGAAAATATCTATTTCGAACTTAAATTTAAAAATTTAAAAAAAATGTTCATACTTTTTTTTATGGCTCTGAAAGTTGGAACGATTACGAAAAAAAGTAGTTGTTGTTTATCAAAATCAGAGAGAAAATGTGGAAATGATAGAAATTTTTGTAAAAAGTTAAAAATGTCAATTTGTTTTTAAAACCAAAAGACCATAGATGAATATGTATCATATAGCACCCATAGAGCCGATCGGTCAAAATATGTTTTTTTTTGCCAAATTCGTTTTGATAAGTTTGTTTCTGAAAACAGACACTTTTTTTAAAATTTCGAAAAATGATTTTTTTGAAATGTTTCGAAATCCGTTCCATGAAATTTTCGGTTTTAGCGCGCCATTTTACTAAGGTAATGACTAAAACATGTTGAGGATACTAAAATTTTTTTAAATTTGTAAACTAGTCAATTTTGTCATTTGTCAACTTGGCGCCTCCAAATAATTCTAGATACTTGATCAGAAATAATTTCATAGTATTTCTTAGCATGTGTTATAACATATTGTTAGATAGTTTTTTTTGGAAATTTTTATAAAAATGTGCAGTTTAAAAATTTTATAGTATATTTAGAAAATTTCAGAACAAAATACAAAAAAATCTTTAAAAATTATTTTATGTGATTTTACAATTTTTCTTAGGAAAAAAATTTAGAATTTTGTAAAAGTAGATGATCGATCATCTTCATTTTATTTAAATGGGTATTGAAATGTTTAACTACTTGGGTGGCAAGTGATTTTTAAACTTTGGTCATATTTGCCACTGGGGTTTTATGATTTTGCCTATAAAAGGCTTGCTATAAAGGAAGCTCTTTATTCGCTGAAGAGACATGGCTTGTCAAAACAATGTCTTCCAAAACAATTTTAAATTTAAGTTATTGTTAACACGATAAATAATCGAAATTGTAACAAACGTAAAAATCATCAGAATCGTAGAGGTCGATCCAAATGGAGGAACTTAACTGGGGATTTTCAGCGAAATAATTTTCGCTGAAAATCCCATTGTTTTACCACAAAAATTTGTTGCATACTTTTGTGCGCTAGCATTTAATTGAATGTCTTTCAATTCAATCAGCTGCTTATATCGTTCAACCATTGTGACTGAAATGAAAACATTTGTTGAGTTTGTTTTGGCCATTGTCAAGCTAATTTAGCATTCCACTTATGATATCTTTCATAATGATGGTGTCAACCAACCCTATTCTAAATATTACTACTTCTTGCATATAAAGTAATCATCTAATGCACATGGTGTCATTGTACTCTTAATGTTCTCTGAAATGGAGCCAACATGTGACAAAGCAATCTGCATATTTGAATCTTTACACAGGTAGCTCTTTTGCCAACTACTAGGTAGCAACCAAGTAGTACTCCTAGACATTAACCAAAACAAGTGGAGCTGCAGCTTCAACAATGCACGAGATTGCATAAACCTGACTTAATGAGCTCTCGCAGTCGTCTATGTTAACCTGAACATAAACAAGAAGATACAAATCATGTGCTTTGCTAAGAATTTTGTCGCACAATTTGCCAACAACAACAACAATAATAATAATCTGGTAGTCATAAAAATAAGAGAAGTAACCGCATAGACTTTGGATTGTTGAAGATGTTGTTTGATACTGCTGCAGTGCATCAATGACAATGGCGCCAGCTGAAGTTTGTCAAAACAAAAAAAAATTAAAGAAGAAAAACTTGTTATGTGTTTTACACGTGCAGCACATTTTTAAAATAATTTGCATTTTTCTAGAAGAAGTCAGTTTGATGGCTACAAATTAAGTGGAAAATAAAAATTGCAAGAATATACATAAGTTTTTTTATTTATTTATTTCTGGCACATCGCCATATTAATTTAACAAACTAATCAATCCTTTTGTATTGCTTTTTATGGAAGTTCTAGAAATATATGACTACTTTGTTATGCATATTCAAGGTGTTGACACATGTCAACGTGTTTTTGTTCACTAGGCTCACATGAGTCTATATACTATAGGGTTTTCCAACAAGAGGTGTTATTTTGAATCACCCGGTATTTCGGTAGCTGTTACTTTTGAAGCTTTTATTCTTTGAAATTTGACAAGTAGAAACTACGCCATTACTAAAAATGGAACGATACACGCTTCAACAACGCATTGACATTATTGTAATTTAGTATGACTAAAAAAAAAATGGTGAAAATCTTGCAGTCACAGTTCGCAAAACTAAAGCATTTTTGGGTCGTCGTGAAGCACCTTGTCGGAACGCAATACAGATTTTGGTGGAAAAATTCGAGCTGTTGGGACAAGTTAGTGATGTGAAGAATAAAACCCGTGCACGTCGCTCAAGAACAACTGAGAATATTGCTGCTGTAGCCCAAAGTGTTGAAGAAAACCCAGGTTTGTCCATTCCTCGTCGTTCTTTGGAATTGGGCATTCCACAAACGTCATTACACCGTATTTTGCATAAAGACTTGGGTCTTAAGGCTTATAAAGTTTAGTTAACACAAGAACTCAAGCCGGCCGACCATCAACAACGTCGTGTCTTTGCTGATTGGGTCCTTTAAATGCATGAAAATGATCCGGAATTCCATCGAAAAATCATCTTGACTGATGAGACCCATTTCCGCCTCGGTGGCTACGTCAACAAGCAAAATTGTCACATCTGGGGCTCGGAAAACCCAAGAGTTATTGTTGAGAAGCCTCTCCATGCTCAACGTGTGACTGTTTGGTGCGGTTTATGGTCCGGCGGGGTCATTGGACCTTACTTTTTCGAAAATGAGGTTGAATCAACAGTAACGGAGAATGGATTGCGCTATCGAGAGATGATTAATGATTTTTTATGGTCGGAGTTGGATGGTATTGATCTGGACAACGTTTACTTTCAACAAGACGGCGCTACGTGCCACACAAGCAACGAAACCATTGCTCTTTTATGGGAAAAGTTTCCGGACCGTGTTATCTCTCGAAGAGTTGATCACAATTGGCCACCGAGATCTTGTGATTTAACACCTTGCGACTTCTTCCTTTGGGGCCACGTGAAAGATAAGGTCTACGACAACAGCCCAGCGTCGATTCAAGACCTCAAAGAAAGAATTCGTGAGGCTATCGAGGACATAAGGCAACTACTTTGCGATTTGGTTATGGAAAATTTCGTGAAAAGGATATGGTCCTGTAAGCGTGGTCTTGGTGGCCATTTGGCTGATGTTGTTTTTCATTATTAACGGCATACCTGCCTCTTTATTATGAAATAAACATACGATCATTTATCTCTTCTTTGAATACCAAAATAAAACCCCTTATTGGAAAACCCATTTATTTTTTATTTTATGGATTTTCTATTTAATGAACCAATATTGTGCTCCGATTGAATTTGCTTTATGGAATTTTGGATCATTAAAATGGCTGCCTTTGCTTTGCGGGTAGACCTACATTTTCAGAGCAACTCAACCTCTTGTCTAGTGTTGTCACAAGCTTACACGGATGTAAGCCCAAGTTTAATCGGGCTAATTTTCTGGCCATATTTTTGGATCTTTTCGATATTAACTGCAACGTCTTTGTTTTCTTAATTTCGCACCAGTTCCAACAGAGTGAACTTACGATCATTTTTTCTGGGTGAAACATAATAAATGGAAAAATAATCGTTGCTATCTGGTCACACTATTCCACGAGTGATCATATAAAATTAGGGCAGTAACTCTCTCTTCGCTCTCTTGTTATTGTTGAAACAATATAAAGAAAAATAGGGAATATATAAAAACATTTTAAAAATAAATTGTAATTCTTATAAAACTAAAGCTTGGGTATAGAAAAATGCCATGACCGTATAATTTAAATCAAGTTCATTACTGACTCTCTTTTTTCCATTTAATTTTAGTTGCAAATTTAAAAACTTTAAAGCTAAATAACTTTATTTATGTCGCCGTTGCTTCACAGCCCTGTATCTATTTATAAATTTTTTAATTTAACTTCAATTTCATGCGTATTTTTATTTATTTTCATGGCTAAAATCTGAAGGTTTTTTTAATGCAAAAATATTTTCTAGGCTATATTTGTTATACTATACAAAGATTTACTTCTTTATGTTTGTTTGCCAACTATTTGCCCAGTTGGAAGCACTTTGGAAAATTACACATCAACTTTTTGATAAACTTGAACTACCAACAATTAACTTTATGACATTATGGTCATCTTGGCGGAACATTTGCCGTATCTGTCTATTGTTTGGCCTAATTCTTTTTTTTCCGTAAAGAAGAAAAAAAAAATAAGCAGCAACAAACCAAAGTATATTATGCATAAAATTGTTTTCCATTGCATAACACTTCTTCAGGGTCGTTGATGACGAAGACGACGTCATTGTTTTTGGCGGCTTTGGTTGGATATTTGTGAATGAGAAGCTAAGCTGTAGAAGAAACCGCAGAGCTGCAGAAGTTAATGATGCTACAGTGAATACACTTTAAAAGCAACGTGTTAAACACTGAATGGGGGGTCTTAAAAAGTGCCTAATGACTTGAGTAATTTGGAATAGATTTAAAAAGACAATCAGTGCAGCGACAAAAATGTGTTCCAAGTTAATTTCAAGCCTACCAGAATCAGCGTGCCGTAAATATCTTTGGATGCTTTGAAAATCTTAGAAAATATTTTTTTACCAAAAATCGTTAAATAAATAGGCCAAAAAGTGCTTACTGTCGCTACAAGCAAATAACACCCTTTTTAAAATATCTCTGAGAAACTTAACTTGGGCTCTTCCGACTGTATCTGGGCTACTTGTTGCCTGTTCAAAACTACTTTATGCAAATTAACACTGTTTTTGGATGCCTCAAAATCTTTCGCATCATTGAGTCATTTATGAGGCATAGAAATTGTTTTATCCGTTTTTTATGCAAATACAATGAAACATTTTTGATATAAATATTCTTAAATTTTTTTAAGTATAATTTTTTTTATGCAAATGTTATTTTATTTTTAAACAACAAGAAAGGTTTTCTTTATAGGAAAAATTTAATGTGTTCACTTTTTCGGGCCGAAATGGATGTATAGCCTTGTGCTAGCACCTGCTTTTCACCTGCCTCTAAAAACAAGGTGCATACTACTTCAAGAGCTCCATATAACAGTTGTACATAGCTAATTATAGTTGCTCATATTGTTAGTCAGGTACTTCTTCAACGTTATTAAGACAACTCGTATCGTTAGTCGGGCACTTCTGCATTTCTTAATCGCTGCTTCAGTTGAACTTAATTTATAGGGCATAATTGGGGATATTGCGGACCCTATGTTCCACCTTGGAACTCTAGGAAATATATATATAAAATTGGGGATCTAACTCGAAAGTTTGTTTGATCCAGATCTTACGTTCTACACGGTACGGATAGACGGACGGACATGTCAAGATCAATATCTTTTGTCATTCTGATCATTTTGGAGGGAACTTTGGGGGATCTTCGATGTCTCCTACTCTATGTTACATTTATTTAAAAAAACTTTTTGGAAAAATACTATTTTGTGACTTTGCAAAAAAACATTTTTTTATATTTATTTTTTTGGTAGTATAGTTAGTTAATTGCCAAAAATTATGAAACTTCAAGTACATAAAATACAATACCTACGATTTTTTTTTTTTTTTTTTATCTAAGAAAAATATTATAGCATGCGACCATTAATTTTGAAGTGAATTTATTCTTATTTAGAGACATTTTTTTTTTTAAATATTCAATTTGTGCCCGACATTTCTTACCATTTCTGTTCCCTTTTTTCACTTTATATAATTCGGTTGAATTTCACTTTTTTCGAGGAATTTGAAGAAAGATGTGGATTAAATTATAAAGTATTAATTGGTGTTCGATTAAAAAAAACTGCATTGTTAAATCGACAAATCGGAAGCGAATTCTAGAGCATACATGTATGTTTCCTGATGTCTTTTTTTATTTCATATGGCTTCTGTCAACCAACCTGTCTTAAAAAAGTTTCAATGATAGAATTCGTTCCCTACTAAAGATATCGTAACAGAATTCGGCAATCGATTCGGCATTTTTGGAATATTCTATGCCTAATTGGATCTTGTACAGGGTACAGGACCATGTTGGAATGAGCTTTTTAAGGTGCAACATACTACAGGGGCGCGATTTTGGCTGAAGATAAAACTGGCTCAATTTGTATATGGTAGCTATATGAAACAGTTGATCGATTTCCATCAAACTTCATACTGGAATAAATTTCTTTGCAATATTTATAAAAAATAACAAATTTCTAACATGTATTTTTGTGTTTCATATAAGTCTACACATTTGTGTGAAGTCTGAACGAAGTTGGCTCACTATTTCATATAGATACCATATAAAAGGGTTAACTACGCTCTCTTTTCCAGAGCAACACGAATAACATGTCTGCGTATTGCGTGACCTTCTAATTTTTGTATCGTGCCGCAGGACTTTAACGTGCGCCATTTTTTTTTGTCCATAAAAATAAAGGGTCATCAATCTTGAGTTTTTTTTTTAAATGCAAAAAAACACAAAAATTTCAAATGAATCGGAAAATCTTTAATATCAATAGAAAGAACCATTCTTGCCATTCACTTTTTAAAGATAATCCCTTTCAAATGTTGGCCGCAACTGCGTCGTAGCTCATCCATGCAGAGGTTCCAATTTTCGTTAACGCGTTCAAGCATAATCGGCGGTATCTCGCGAATAGCACGGCTAATACTTCAATCGTAGCTGGCTTATCCAAAAACACTTTAGACTTCACATAGTCTAACGGTGTGATATCATACGATCTTGGTGGCCAATTAACCGATCCGGAGCGTGATTTATCAACAAACCCTATTGAAAAAATGTATGTTAAAATAAAAGAATCCATATCTACGGAAAGGAAAATGAAAGCTGGAGTACCACAGGGAAGCGTCCTGGCCCCTCTCTTATGTAATTTATTCACGGCGGATATCCCGACACCTAGGGAGCTCACAGAAACCATTAAGAACGGAAAACTAATGATAGCTACATACGCAGACGACTTGGCTATTTTTCACTCTGCCTCCTGTGAGTACGAAGCAGCAGATGGAATTCAAGAGTACCTATACCTACTTGAGAGATAGGCTCACAGGTGGAACATCGCCATGAATCCAACTAAGTGCCAGGCAGTGCTATATACTCTAAGGAAAAAACTATCACCTGCTGTATGATTAGACGGTCAAACACTAAAACTAACTAAACAAGCTAAATACCTAGGTGTTACCCTTAATAGCAGACTGACTTTCAGACAACATATAGAAAGCACACTCAAAAACTGCCGACTAAAGATGTCTAAAATGAACTGGCTCATGAACCATCGCAGCCGTCTTCCACTCCGCTGCAAAAGAGCCTTATATAAAATGCTAGTGGTTCCAACCTGGAGATACGCTATCCAGATCTGGGTTATGGCGGCTCGCTCGAGTCGCTCACGTATTCAGACACTCCAGAACAGGGCCTTACGCCTTATTACTGGGTGTGAATGGTATGTAAGGAATTCGACCTTGCACCACGACCTCAGACTGGAGACCGTCGACCTCCAGATAAATAAGCACACAAGCCGCTACAACGAAAGGCTGAAAAGGCAACGTAATAGGCTGGCAAAAGGGCTCCCAAATGAAAATCCTATAAAAAGGCTGAAAAAAATAAGTTTTAAAAATCTGCTCCAACAAGCGCCGAACTGAAAGAAAACGAAAAAAAGACCGACAGAAAAGCGGACCAAATGATGGCCTCCTGATTGACAGGACTCCCTGATACTTCTAAGACATCTCTAGCTAAACAAGCTAGATTGGCGACCATAAAATAAGAAACCTGCAATTAATAAAAATATATGTGTTTTTGATAATTTTGCAAATTAAAGGAAAAAAAAAAAAAAAGCGAACTCAAAGCCAATTGATTAAAATGTACGAGCAAATTGACAGTACTCACGCGTAATTTATCAAAAAAAAACCCTATTGAAAAAAACCTCAAGATTGATGACCCTTTTCTTGCGCCTGTTTCAAATCGAACTCTTTTAGACGAACACCGTGTCTTTTCAAAATTATATTAAATTTTTTTACATAAAGCGAACTCAAAACCAATTGATTAAAATATACGAGCAACTTGACAGTACTCACGCATGATTTATCAAAAAAAACCCTATTGAAAAAAACCTCAAGATTGATGACCATTTTCTTGCGCCTGTTTCAAATCTTCAAATTTTCAAAATTCAAATTTTTTACATAAAGCGAACTCAAAGGCAATAGATTTAAATATATGAGTTCTTCCCGAAAAGATTAGCAAAATACGACGAAAATTTGTTTTTACCGAATCTTACCGAAAGTTAGAAGAAATTAGATCTTAATTCTAAATTCTGATGAAATATAATAGCTCCTACAGTGCTTTCAAGCAATCCGAATCGAAATCCTTATTCCTAACAATCCTGAGAATTTCCTCTTGAAGCAATATCTACTGTATACAATGCATTTGTTTCAATTATTATGTATATTGTTTTTAGTTTGTAGTTCATAGAACTCAAGGCGCCCCCCATGCGCAGGTATATATTGTTGTCTTTGGTTGTACTTAGGCATTGCCACATCAACCCAATGACTACGATTACCAGAAGATAATTAACCTACACAGCTACAACAACAGCCCCAACAACCCAACATTGAGGCTTGGTAATCATTGTAGTCATAGTTATGTATAGTCGAGTTAATTATAAGGTCTCATTGTATCTATGCATATATACGCTCTATGAGCTGGCACCTCTTTAAGATTCTTTTTAGGGCTAACTACGATTTATCATCTATTTTTGGCCTTGTCAGGTGTATCTCAGCCTAAGGGCTGTCACGTTGCCAATTTCACGATTACTTTCATTTTCAATGTTAAACTTGTCTCTGAATATTACATAAAATAAAAACCCGCAACGACAACGGTTGACGTTTTAATGAGCTAAACATAATTAAAAGTTGCGTGTTTAATAACGCCCAATGCAGATGTCAAATGCCAGATTAGGTACTCGAGATATCCCAAAAAAAAAAACAAATATTCGTACATAGTAGTTAAGTATCTTTTTGAGTACTCACTTGTCACTTGTGTGTGGGTTGCGGTTGTCAGGCAGCTGAGATGGCAATTTTTGCCAATTGAAATTGAAATGAAAGTGAAATGCAGTCAATGGAAAATACTTATAAGCACACTTACTGAGAGAGTACACCGCGCGGCATTTAAAAGGGTCCAATTAAGATTTTTCTATTGTAGCATAATAATAACTCAGCGTAGGAATGATTTAGAGCGATGCGGTTTTGATTCATAAAGATTGTATAGTGCAAGCTAAGGCTTTGTTTGGGAGCAGACTATGTAATAGGCACATCTTTGAAGAATTTTAGCTGAATTGAACATATAGTGTTTTTTATGCTTTTTAGCTTTTAGCCACAATTTAGACAATATGTGTAAGTATCAGAGAAGGCCTTATTTCGAAGTTGAGACAGCCCCACCCCATAGTGCAGCTCCGAGGCATTGTGCCAAGGTTACTAGTTTAACAACACCCGCATTTCTGAAAATGGGATCCCAACCTCTCGTTTGTTTTAATTACCAAGCGCTATTGGAGAAACCCTGTACAAAGTGTTAAAAAATTGTTTTTTTCTCATAAAGTAGACTTAAAGTTTATTTTTAATTATTTTTTTCTGTAGAAAAATAACGTACCTTTAGATTTTGTTTTAGATTTTTTTACAATTGCCAGCATGTGGAGTGAGACAGCCTTACGCTAACGTACAGCTAAAAATTTAAAAAAACATTTTTTCTGTATATTACCTTAAGTCGAATTTTTTCTCTCAAGTGCCATAAATATCGATCATATCATATTGATCTTTATTCGATCTATAAAATTTAATTTTTTTTTCTTTTGTGTTGTTATTATAATTTTTTTGATTGTATTAAAGTTTTCAGATTTTACACTGAGAAAAAAAATTAAGAATTTACTCTTAAAGCCCATACGCAGCATGCAAAAATTTCGCACGGAATGACACGACTTTGCTATTTTTGAAACAAGGGACATTTTTTTTTGTGTAACTTGGGAACCCTGTCACAACAATCGATCATGTGTTCGTGTATGATACATACACAAAATTCGGTTTGATGAAATCGGAAAAACCAAACATTCGGTTTCAAAATAAATCCGAATAAAATGTTCCGATTGGTTTTCCGGAGCACGGTCGATAAAGTGTGTAAAGTATTCAATAAAAAATAATTTTTAAAATGATAGTAAAATATCGAAGAAGGACATTTTTGGTAAATCTCACCATTTGGGATTTTTTTTTATATGAAGTTTTTTTTGTGCAAAAATTTCGCACAAAATGTCAAAAAAAAAAGTCCCAAATGATGGGAAATTTTTTTTTATATGATGTTTTGACATTTCTTGCGAAATTTTTCATGCTGCGTATGGGCCTTAACACAAAAAAAAAATTTCCTTGTTTCAAAAATAGCCAAATCGTGTTTAATTTTAATAAATGTTTTTGCTAAAAGCCAATACGCAGCATGCAAAATTTCGCACGGAATGACAAAACTTCATAATCCCAAATAGTGGGATATTTTTTTTTATATGAAGTTTTGTCATTCCGTGCGAAATTTTTGCAAGCTGCGTATTGGCCTTATAGCAATATTTTTGAGTAATTTTATTTAAAAGATAGAATAATGAAGAACTAGTAATATTTTAATGAAAATGAAATGTAAACAACATATAGGTAGTAATAAAAAGGTGCGAAGTTGCGTCAACCATGTCAGCTGTTTTGCATTAAGGCCTATACGAAGAATAAAAAATTTCGCACGGAATGACAAAACTTTATATGAAAAAAAAAAACAAATATCGGGAATTAATTATAATGTGAAGTTATAATAGTTTTTTTTATATGAAGTTTTTGCCATTCCGTGCGAAATTTTTTATTCTGCGTATAGGCCTTTTAACAAAAATAATTTCGGCGCAACAAAACAGGAGAGTTTGTCGGAAAAATAAGGCAAATATACGAATATAGGAAAAAAAAAATTCGTTTTCCGTAGCACGCTTAAACGAATCCGAATAAAATTGTTCGGTTTAGTTTTATCGTTTTCCGGAGCACAGCTGATTGTATCAAATCGTGATGATGGCTCACTCATTTTTATAATTTAAATAAAATGTTTTTTTTTTCCCAATAACTAAGTTGCTTATAGCATATGGTTTTTCAAAATATTTCAGTGCTTAAAAAACTGCTTAAACTCAAAACAAAAAAATTAGCTCTATAGACTAAATCTTGTGGCTTCTATTCAAGTACACCGTAGTGTACTCCAACTACAGTGAATATATATGAAGACAGCCAACTGACTGCTTGGTTAGTTGCCTGACTGTATAGCGTGAAGCTATTGCTCTTACAAGCTCAGCTACACAACTGAGCGCCCTTCGTGACAGGCTATAGATACATATCGTATCTACTAGATACATATACAACTACTAAGTAGAGTACATTGTATGTACAGCTACAACGCCTAAGGTCTCTGCGGCTTCATGGTAAGCTGCTTAGATATCAGTCAGACATAAAACCAAAATTTTATGAAAATAACACGAAAAGAAAACAAAACTTTTTTATAATTGCGTTTTTAGCCTTTGGTTATTTGAATAGTTTTTCAAAGCGCCAAGTGCCAACTGCAAATGGCCAACAAAAGCATAAACAACAATAAAATGGTCTAACCTAATTGCAGCCATGATAATAATTTAGTCATGTTTTCTTACCAGCCATATAAAGCTGCATATGTATAAGTATCTACAGCTGTAGCTGTTTATCTGTGTAACTATTTGTTGTATCTATGTGTTGGCCCAGTCATTGTAGAGCCGCCGGGCAAAGCTGCAAAGTTTTTCCACTTGGACTTCAAGTTCAAGTTCAAAGCGCCGCATGATGCAAAGCAAATCGAATCATTAACCAAATCACAAACGTCATCTTGGCACTACAATTTGGTGATGTTCACACTTAATGACTGCACTATAGACCAGACCAAGTGAGTACCCATAAATCACTTGAACAAATGCGCTCGAAGCGATGAAAAATAAAACCAAAACAAAGTTAAGATACTCTTGTGGCTTAAAAGACCGTTGTAACAGTCAGTTATATGATACAGCAGTTAGATATCCATCCGAATGAAACGAAATTTTTGGTTTGTGTAAGATCTCCTAATTTAATGTTTTCGGATGCGGCTTAAAAACGCTGTAATATCGAAATATTTTTTGTATGGAAATATAAGTTTTATATTATGTATAGGGATTAGCCGAAGGCCTATGCTGCCAGTGCTATAAGAATCACCCCCTCCTTATTAGTTTAGTTTTTAAGCTTCTCTAATAATATTAATAAATAAATATTATAAGGATATTTTGTTTTACCAGGGCTGAAGTAATTTTTTGATTTGAACTGGACGACAAAGTAATTTGCTGCGTAGAACCCGAATCCGGGGTCAGGATTTTGAGATACTTGAGCTTATATACCCGAACAATGACGTTTTTCCTACTTTTGAGGTTATGTACAGGGTTAAAACAATTTTTGTGTAAAAAACAAAAATATTTATATTTTTTAAAATTTTTTTTTAACTCAATACATGCGCTAATTTTTTCATTCCAATTTTTTCAAGATAAATTAAACCTCATTGCAGACAGTGCACAATGGTCCCAAAGCGGCATAAAATCGAAAATTTTATGAAAATATTTTTGGAAAATGAATTGAAATTTTAAAACTAGATACTCCAATTAGAATTAAAAAAGGATTTTTTTTCGACTATTTTGCCAGCCCTGCAAATTTGGCACACTCGTGAAGTCAGGAACTAGAATAGTTGCTGACTTTCGATTGATGCCAAAATTGTTGCAATTAATTAAATATAAATGTATTAGTATGGAAAATAAACGTCAAGGTATGTAGAATCAATTTAAAAAAGAATTGCGTACCACCTTTGCATGTGTCTTTGTGTTGTTAAGTAATATTTAGCAAAGGTAGTTGTGTTTCGTGGAGCATTACTTTCGAGACGCGCGCTGAAGCAAGCAACTAAAAATGTCAAGTTCTTACTACAAGTATACAAATTCATATTTAATAAGTTTCGTTTGCCCGTTTTTGGCCCTTTTTGCAAAAATCGGTAATTTGCAGTCAAGTTTCAGTTTAGCAATGCAGAGCTGCTGAAGTAACGATAATCGCAATGCAGCCGAAGTAACCACTTTTATAATGGAAAAACTAAACAATAATGGGATAGAAGCAATAACTAATATAATTTAAAAGAATGTAAAAGGATTTTGTCCATATTTACATTATTTATGCCGAAACGCAAACCAATTCTAGGTCGGTTAAAAAAGAATCATACGCACCCAAAAAGAGGTCGTTCTTGCCTTAGTTATTTGGAAACTGGAGATCGCTTAAAAAGAAAATTGGCTTCGGCGGTATCTAAGAATTATGGCCATGAGGCAGAACTTTTTACTGTATGCGGCAGCTGTTTCAGCTAAAAAATCTCGCTAAAGTGACTTCCTAGCCATCCATCAAATAAATCGAGATGAATCGCTGACATATCCTTTGGAAAACTCTTTATCCAAATCGAAGACAAATTATTTGATGAAATAGGCTTTGTTGTTGGCATGCCAAAAAGAAATGGAAGCGGGAACTCCAACAACGGCAACATGGCCTGCAGCGCATTTTCAAATACTGAAGGTTTTGCCTTAATTTTAGGTTTCTTAGTGCAAATGCTTCAGAAGTACGAAATCAATTTTACTAGAAAAATTGTCGAAGGAAAAATACTCGAATGAACAATATTACCGATACATTTTAAAAAGCTTTGGATTCATCAGATCCTTTCATGTTCCGACAATTGTTTATAATACAAATTTGGACAGCGTAATGACAATGAAGTTGTGAGTGACAGCGATTTTAATATTAGGTGCGCAACTAAGTTATCGCTGTTTTTTTGATGAAAATGTAACTTTATTATAAAAAAATGGTTATCAATGACTCATTCAAAGTATTGCCCATCGCTAGCTACAACTTTTTCCCATTTTTCTGGAAGAGTTCGAATACCTTGACGGTAGAAGTGTTCGTCTTTTGAGGCTATCCACGAATCAAGCCATTTTCCGATATCTTCATATGAATGGAACTGCTGATTAGCCAGACCATGTGCCATCGAGCGGAACAAGTAGAAATCGGACGGTGCAATATCTGGGGAATATGGCGGGTGGGGTAGGACTTCTCATTTGAGCGTTCCCAAGTAGGTTTAACAGGATTGGCAATGTGAGGCCGAGCGTTGTCATGCAGTAAAATCACTTTTTCGTGCCTCTGCTCGTATTGTGGCTGTTTTTCTCGCAGTGCTCGGCACAATCGCATCAATTGAGTTCGATACCGTTCCCCAGTGATGGTTTCGCCTTGTTTCAACAGCTCATAATAAACAACACCGACCTGGTCCCACCAAATGCACAGCATAACCTTCGCAGCGTGAATATTCGGCCGAGCCAGTGACGTGGAAGCATGGCCGGGTTGTCCCCAAGATTTTTTCCTCTTTGGGTTGCTGTAATGAATCCATTTTTCATCACCCGTCACGATGCGATGAAGAAAACTCTTCCTTCTTTGTCGCTGGAGCAGTTGTTCCCAGGCGAAAAAACGACGCTCAACGTCCCTTGGTTTCAAATCATAAGGAGCCCAAGTTTCTTGCTTTTGAATCATTCCCAACGCATGCAATCGCTTGGAAATGGCTTGGCGGGTAACTCCTAATGCTGAAGCAAGCTCTTCTTGCGTTTGGCACGAATCCTCATCGAGCAATGCCTCCAATTCAGCGTCTTCGAAGGTTTTGGGTCTTCCTTTACGTGGACGGTCGTCAACATCGAAATCTTTGTACCTATCGAAGCATCTATGGGCGGTGGGAGTGGGCGTCGGATCGGTCTGAAATTTTACTCAGTTCATATTTGTGTCATTACAATCAACCGTACCGAAACTAAAGTCTCTAGCATTATTCTTCGATTTTATGCCAAAAATTCGGGCTTTGGGACCATTGTGCAGTGCAAAATTTAACTTTCTTCACTGAATTTAAATTAAAAAATTGCAAACGATTTTAAATTTTTAAAGTCATAATTGGTGTTTGATTTACCAAAAATCTGCCAAACAAAATTTTTTATTATGCAAATAATTTTTTAAATTTTATGCACATATGCTTAATTAACTCTTTAATGCAAATAAACTTTGTCGACTATGCAAAATTTTTTAGCTAAATATTTTTTACAAATTGGCAGATTAGTTTATCTCAAATGATTAATTTTTGATCTGAGTTATAAGATAAATTTTAATTTATTTTAGACATATAAGTAATTCTTTTCAGAAATCGTAAATTTTAAAATTGAAGGTTAGCTATAAATCGTTTTGGACATATTCTTAATGTATTACAAAATTTATATTAAAGCTAATATGCTCACTGCACAAAAAACTATTATAGACTATATATCAAAGATTTTATTTTTAATGTTGATTACAAAGATGCATTGGTCAGAAAACGGTTTCGTTTTCGACTATTAATCTAGCTATAACAAATTATATCGTATTATACTCACCTACTCTACTTTTATGTGCACTGCAATTAAAACTCAAAGACTATCGTATCAAATGACCTTATCAATATATCGTATATTAGTGTTTATATAACGTTGTGTAATATTGTCGACATACATAAAATCATTCTATGTTTCATTGAGATTGTAATAATTGTTGGAGAATGCAATTGAAATGAAGATGCGCTGCCAGTTACGTAAGGCAGTTAGGCTTGCCTTGTAGGCCTGAACTTGAAAAACACAATTTTCGAAAGTAGAAATATTAAATAAATGGCATTAACTAGACGCCAAAGCTGTCATTAGGCCTACAATAAACAAAACTAAGCTTGAAAATATATTTAAATTTCTTTATTAGCAAAGCCAAAACTTTAACAACATAATCATAACAATTTCTTCATTAATAAAACCATGATTTAAGGGGTTAATTAACACCACATGCAAAAAGAAATTAATAACATGCAAAATTAAGCTTGTTTGTATGAGTCAGTGGCGTAGTTATCAATGGGTAGAAATATGACATATTGATTGAGAAGTTCGCATGCATATAGTCTTTTATGCTATATATAAAGTTCACAACTTCCATAATTCCGTTGACAGCCTACTATAACTATGTATTTGTTTTCCACACCCCCAGTTTTTACTACAACTGCTACCCCATAAACTCCGCCACTGACGCGTGCTTATTTAATTTACATGTGTCGCTTTGTCTTTTATGTTATTTCTTTTGGTTTTTCGCCAAATATTTTTTTTTTTTTTTGGACTAATGATGAGCAAATTGTGCCGGAAGCAATTTAACTACTCTAGCGCTAAATGTCTGATTATTGACACAGTTTTGCTTGGCAGTCATTTATTTTTTTGCACCCTTTTAATTAACCACCAATTTTTTGAATTTTTGTTTTTGTTTTAAGTGGATTACATAAAGCAGTGCAAAACAAAACAAGTTAAGTGCGCTGCAGGGCAGCAAAAATGTTTATAAAATAAAATAAATGTATATACAAAAATATAAAAAATTAATAAATTGCCATTTGTTATAAAATGAAACTTAAAACCAAAAAAACAACACTTGCTTACATGTATTTACATTCGTATAAAATTTTTGCAAACACGAAAAGAAAACAAAAGACTCAGACAACAAACTTGTTTTGCAGATCAGCAAACATTTTAACCAGTCGAACATGTTTGAAGCCAGCGGATGCAATGCTTCAAACCTACTTCGAACCTAGCTAGCACAGTGACATACATTCACACATGCACGTACACACACAACTTGAGCAACAACTCCAACTTCGGCGTGTGCTCCGTACATGAAGTAAAGAAAGCAAGCAGGCGTATTGCGCACTTAAGTTTTTCAGCGCGTGACGTCACATGTTATTAAACATTATTTATTACACTGCATTATTTGTTTGCCTGTATTTTAAACTTAAATGTTTTAAAAGTGTAGTGCTTTTTAAGAAAACTGTGGAATATGCATCAAACAAAAACTATTCCAAAGAAATTCGAATTGAAATGCAAAAGTTGCCTGACTTTTAATTAGTTAAGATTGTTGGTTATATATCAAAAAGTCACTAAACGCCAAAAATGTATTTATTTACTTTTAACAACATCCTATTTTGTATTTGTTTGTAGTTAACTTGTGCAAGCCTCAGGAGCGGTTTTTAACACAACTCTAGTATTCGTAACAAAAGTTTATTAAAAAAGATGGCGTACGTTAAAGTCGGGCGCAGACGACTTTGGGATACCCTGTACCACCACATTGCAATTAAGTCCCACACATTGCTTAAAACCTCCAAAAGATATTTTATTCGGCAAATTTGGTTACGATATTTTCATAAAAAAAAAGAAATCAGTCGAATTTTGCACCAAAAAAATTTTTTTCACCGATCGGTCCTATGGGAACTATATGATGTAGTCAACCGATTTTGATCAAATTTAGTACACTGATTGGGAACTATAAAAAACTTCCGACAGCCAAATTTGGTTCCGATATCTTCAAAACCAAACGAAACACAACGAATTTTGTAAAAAAAGCGTTTTTTTGACCGATTGTTCCTATGGGAGCTATATGATATAGTCAACCGATTTTGATCAAACTTGGTGCAGTGCTTGGGTACTCTAAAAAACTTCTTAATGCCAAATTTGCTAACAATATCTTTACAAACAAACGAAACGCAACGAATTTTGTATTGTAGAAAAAACGATTTTTTGACCGATTGGTCCTATGAGAGCTATATGATATAGTCAACCGATTTTGATCAAATTTGTAACAGTGCTTGGGAACTCTAAAAAACTTCCTCTTGCCGAATTTGGTTCCGATATCTTCAAAACCAAACGAAACACAACGAATTTTAAAAAAAAAACATTTTTTCGACCGATCGATCTTATGGGAGCTATATGATATAGTCAACCGATTTTAATAAAATTTGCTACAGTGTTGGGGATCTCTAAAAAACTTCCGACTGCCAGATTTGGTTATGATATCTTCATAAACAAACTAATTATCCATCTAAAACTTTTGCTTTTTTTCGAGGTCCTCTGAAACACCCCTATGGGAGCTATATTATGTAATCCCGATATCAAAAAAATTAAATAAACTTGTCTCCTATGGATTAACAAGGGATCTTATCTGAAAGTTTGGTTGCTCTAGCTCTTACCATCTCTGAGATCTAGGCGTTCATACGGACAGACGGACAGACGGACAGACAGACAGACAGACAGACGGACGGACAGACGGACATGGGTATATCGACTTCTCGAGTCACACTGATCATACTTTAGGTAACTTTGGGGGGTCTCCGACGACTCCTTCTGTACGTTAAATACATTTTCGGCTTGCACAAACACAATATACCCTTTGTACCATACGGTACAGGGTATAAAAATTCTACCAGTAAATTATTTTACGTCTAAGTTTTTTTTACTATTATCAAAATGCTATAAATATACATAAAAAATTCGCTGAACTCATGGCACTTACTAAAAATCTACAGCTTATTTAAAGTTTTTTCTTAAACTGTTAATGCAAAACCTTACTTTTTAAGTAGCTATGCCCTGTAGAAGAACAAAGATTTCCTCGATTCTGGTGATCATGGTAACCAATAAAATCACATTTTTTGATTGAAAAATATTATTTTTAAAACATATCATTGTCAAATTCCAAATAATAAAAAAATGCAGGAAAACTCAAAAATCTTGATTTCGCAACACACGAGAACGTTGAATATTTATCAAAAACTCATACAACCTAAAAATTACGCAAAAAACTTATAAAAAGAATCACACAAACTAAAAATTATGAGAAAAAAATTTAAAAAAAAACGAACAACGAAAAATTCATATATTTATATACAAATTCGTAATTTTTACTTATGATTCACAATAACATGTTAGATAATAAAAAATTATCAAATATCAAACTATTAAGCAAAAACAGCACAAAAAAAAACCCTGGTAAAAAAAATAAACCTAAAAAAATTGAAAGCGTGACAAAATGGGTTGAAATATTTACATTTATTTTTGAAGTAAAACATTTTAGGCGGCATTGTGAATTTTTGGGCATTGTGAATTTCGATGGGAGTAACTTTGAAATTTTGTTAAACGAAAAAACGTTAGTTTCTTTTGATTTTGTCTTTTGCATTGACGAATTGCGACGCTGACGTTGCGTTGGTGGCCATGACTTCGGCTCTTGTTGAGAGAGCGAGCCGTTGTCATGGAATAGAGAGGAGAGTAAATTGGCCACGGCTGTTTAGCTAAAGCACGCAGTAGATGTGTACATATGTGTTTATGTGTTTTTTGCTTACTTTTCCCTCTTTCTCTCACTTTTTGTTACTCTCACAGCAATGCCGTGGCCTTGGTGAGTTGTATTTTGCTTTTCTCTTTCGCATTGGCGAATTGCGACGTTTTGTTTCAGCTAAGGAGTGCAAATGGTATGACATCATTCGTTTTCTTTGCGCTGAGCGCCTAAAAAATTCGTACAAAAAGCAATATTAGAGTTAAACAAAATACACGTGCAGTACAAGCACGCATTCCTTCACTTTCATAACTAATAATAATTGATTGTTAAGACACCGTTTGAACTTCAAAGTAATGTTAAGACGGCTAAACTAACGAAATAAAAACAGCGTAGAAAAATAAGTTGGGCGAAAAGTTTTACTTCCCACGCGTGCTTCTAATTCACGTGATTTTTTATTATAAGAAGTTCCTTCGAATACTGCAGTTAAGAACACAAATATTTTCGTTTTACATAATAATAATAACTATAAAAAAAATATAATGAAAGCAGGTTAACATGAAATGAAACTGCAATAACTTATATCCTAAAGTTAGCAGTTTCAAGCTGCGACTGTTTTGTTGGGCTTTGCAAGATATCTGAAATACACTAGATTAACTTTCAATTATGTCGTGCTTAATCGCAAGGAATTCTTCAGTGAACTAAATATTGAAAATGCACAACCTGTCGTAGAATGAACAATGGCATATTATTGTTGTGGACTATAATGGCAATTCAAATATCTTAATGGTCGTTTGATCCATCGTTGCTATTTTGAAAATTAAATTCTTTTTTTATCAGTGCTGACACAGAAATCTCACCAGATTTTGGCTTCAGTGACACACAACTTTGAAAAATAATATTTTTTTGGATTTTTAAACTTTTTCGCTTCAGGTAAAATTACGAGGGATCTTTGTCTTACCGAGATTTATAACTCGGGCGGAATTCGCGCGAAAGTGATATCTGAGTCATCACTGTACATTTATCAGCACATCATAAAACCTTGGCTTAGGAATTCTTAGGAAAGGTTAAATATATTTCCCGATTTCCTTTTCAAAATTCTTTGTTTTTCAGATATCTCTCATTCAACGTCATATGCGACAATGCGAAGTAATGGCGAGCGGTTATGCTGAGCAGAAGTGAAATTGTGACGTCACACTCTCACAATTACTTTCTCCGAACAACGGATCTGCGCAATGAGTAACCTGAAGTTTATTAAACCATGTACTCCCCATAATTCAATAAGCTTGAACTGGAATGTGCGTAAGTAGTACAGTAAAAATAGACCAAAACAGGGGCTGACCTGGAAAAAATTGCACACTGGAATTTCTCTTGCTTAATGTATTAAGGACCATCCAAAAGGTCTAAAGCCAAATTGGAGACCTCCTCCCCCCGTAGGGTTTTCCGTTATTTTGACATATGTTTGAGCCCATTTATCTGGAAATCTATAAGCCGTACACAAAAACTTCTAAGGCAGAAAATGTTTAAAATTGAATTTAAAATTTTACTGGTACTGGAAGGTATACCCAGAAGTTCCTATTTTAGGCGGCAGAGGGCGCCAAAGTTACTACAACGCAGATTTTTGTATTTTTACCCACCTCCTTGCCCTTTTTAGTTTTTGGTGTGTATCAAAAAATTGTAGATCTCAAAAAATTACATAAGACTAGTTTTTGAATCATGTAAGTATCTCTAGTAGTTTCCACGTTATGATGCGTTGAAGTCTTCCCGTGCCTTGAAAAACATGCAAGCGCATCGCCGCTGCTGCGCGCAGGGGGCGCTAAAGTGCTGAACTTAGCGGAGCGCTTGCTTGTTTTTCAAGGCGCGGGAAGACTTCAAAGCTTTATAACTTGGAAACTACTAGAGATATTTACATGATTCAAAAACCAGTCTTGTGTACTTTTTTAAGATTTACAATTTTTTGATACACGCCAAAAACAAAAAAGGGCCAGGAGGTGGGTAAAAGTAGGAAAAACTGCGTTGAAGTAACTTTGGCGCGCTCTACCGCCTAAAATATGAACTTCTGGGTATACCTTCTAGTACCAGCAAAATTTTAAATTCAATTTTAAACATTTTCTGCCTTGGAAGTTTTTGTATATGGCTTATAGACTTCGAGATAAATAGGCTCAAACATATGTCAAAATAACGGAAAACCCTACGGGGGGAAGAGGTCTCCAATTTGGTTTTAGACCTTTTGGATGGTCCTTAATACATTAAGCAAGAGAAATTCCAGTGTGCAATTTTTTCCAGGTCAAAACCTATTTTTACTGTACTAAAGTTGCTTTTGTTGTTTATTTTAGCTATACACACACACAAACTCACTAACACAAACACAGGCACGTTGCAATGCGCATAGTTGTTGTTGTTGGCTCGATGTGCAACTTCGAACTTGTTCGAACTCAAACCGCGACTTCATGCACTGCTTTGCTCAAAGAGGCACTCGCGAAAAACTGAAAAAAATAATAATTATTTTTATGTTGTTGCTTCTTTTTAGTTGTCGTTGTTGTTGTAGTTGTAGTTGTATTGGCTTTTGTTTTTTTTTACCTTTTTTGTTTTGGGGACAAGCTATAAACCGTGGCAAGATCGTCACTGCGTTCAGTTGGTAAAAGTGAAGCGTTGCGTGCGGTTGTCTTACACAGACCAAACCCAGACAGAGACATAAAGTTAGTAACCAGTGCTGTGTTATAAAGTACTAACTCTATAAATAGCACTCTATGTACATAAATATATAAGTTTAGTTACTCAAACTATTGTAAACTCTACGACAATTGTGCGATCGTTACCGTCGTTTTGTGTTTTTCAATTTAACTTGAAAGGTGATTATAATATTTGCATGTCCTTTGACTAGCATAAAAGTGTTGCGAGTGCACTCTTTATTTTCAAATGGAAACTTTACGAACTTTATGCAATTTTTGGTTTACTCATTTAATGTGTGTATTGTTTTAAAGTGCAACCTGGGTTCGTTTTTTTAACTGGAACACGTAATGAACAGTTGTTTAAATAGTTTATGGCTATAGATAAGTTTTATGTTGCAATTTTTAGAGCTTCCAAATTTGTGTGGTGCATTGTTTGAGAAAACATATTTTTTCATTTAATAGGGCAAGAAGGCTTGCTAAAACTATAACTGAAATGAATCGGAAGATTGTCTAGATTCTTAAGTGTAAAAGATTATTGAAAAAGCTTAAGACTATAGCTGCAATGAATAAAAATGTTTCCATAGATATTTAAGTTTAAAAGATTATTAAAAGAGCTTAAAACATTATACAATTTCTTGAAACTTTTTAATGAAGCCGTGTTCAAGGTAATAAACAGAAAATTTTCAATTTGTTGCTTCGAACTATATCAAGGGGCTGTTTTTTTTTTTTCAAAAAATATGTCTTTCAATTCAATTCGATTTGGTTTTTGTTTTTTATATTTAAAATCTTAATTTATGATTCGGTTTAATTTTATTTTATTTGTTATGATGCTCTTTTTTGGTATTTTGTCAGTTTACATTATTTGTAAAAATGAATTTATAACACAAAGTATTGTACATTATGTTAGGAAACTTGGAAAAACCTTACTAGGAGTTCGTTTCAAAAAGTTTAGAATTATCAACGGAAAAAAAATATATTTCTCAAAAGTAAGAATACATTCAAATGATGCTTTTAATAAAAATTGTACTTTAAAATAATTACTGACCATTTTGAACTTACTCAACAGCTTCAAATAATAAACATTTTATTAAAAAAATATAAAAAAATTAAGAATAAATTGAATAAAATATAAAAATTGTCTGTATTGCAAAATAATGAACTTACAATTTTTCGAGTACATAGAAAAAAATATGATAAGATCTTGCTTATTTAATGAAATATTTATTTTATTATCGATCAAAACTTTTGTAAAGATGGATTTTAACATCATTTACAAACATGCTCGATTTTCCTAGATTTTCATGCAAAAATCGATACTTCGAAATTTTTTGAAAAGCGCTTGGATTTTCAAGTTATTTTTTGTAGAGATTAGCAAAAAAATGAGAGGATGCTTAGATATAAAAAGCTTATATCTTGCAGATTTCTACAAACATGATAGGTAGGTAGGTTAGGGCGGCAGTTGGAACTTAGCGTCCCAACTCACTTAGGTCAAGAATAGGCCCATTGTGATACCGATAACACTCGTTTACAGCAAAATCTATCCTCAACATGTTTTACTCGTTGCCGTAGTAAAATGGCACGCTAAATTCGAAAATGAAGTCCAAACATTTTTTCATGAAACGGATTTCGAGATATTTCGAAAAAAACACTTCTCGGAACTGAAAAAAAGTATGTCTACTTAAAAGTAAATATCTCTGGTTGTACTCAACTGATTTTGATTAGTTTTTTACCAAAGTGTAGATAATTGAATTATCTAACAATTATAATTGAAACATATTTTTGTCAAATTTACGGTTTGGTCTTTATTTATGCATTCATATGAAATTATTCCTTATTTTTAGAAAATTTTTGAAAAAATTCAATTTCGATCGTAAATTTAAAAAAATTTGTTCATACAGTTTTTTTCATGGCTCGTTAAGTTTGATCGATTACGAAGAAAATGAGTGGGTGTTTATCAAAATCGGAGAAAAAATGTGGAAATATTTGGATACCAAAATTTTTTTAAATTTGTAAACTAGTGTAATAGGAGTAAGTGATAAGGATATAGAATAGACAGGAAAAAATAAGGGGAATTGGAAAAGTGAAAAGTGCGGAATCATGGTTTTACGTTTGATTCGAACCCACAACCTCTGGGATGATAGTCTAGTGCATATGATAAAATTTACAAAAATAGGAAACTTTAGATTTTGGCTTTGACTTTGAGTTTTTTTTTTTTTAAATGTTTTTTTTCATTTATTTTTAAAAGGTTTGTTAGATTTATTTTAATCGAGCGAATTTTTTCTTAAGGGCCCATACGCAAAAATTCCGCACGAAATGTCAAAACTTCATATAAAAAAAAATTCCCTTTTTTGGGACTTTTTTTTAATATAAAGTTTTGACATTTCGTGCTGAATTTTTGCATGCTGCGTATGGACATTTAATGTGTATTTTATTCTAATTTACAAACATGCTCGATATACCTAAATCTTAATGCTTAAATTCAGATTTTTGCCAAGTTTTTACAAATGCTTTGAATTTTTAATTTATTTTTTGTAGATCTAAAATAAAAGCTTAGATGCTGCTTCAATATAAATAGCTTATATCAGGTAGATTTTATAAAACAAGCTAAAAGTAACAAAAATATAATATAAAACTTTGGATTTTTGCTTCGGCTTTGAGTTTTTTCAAAAATTGTTTTTAATTTATTTTTATTATTGGTAAAAGTTGGGTTGAACCCAAAGGAAGTGTTTGGCAATGTTTTTATATACATTTTATATACATATTTTAATATATTGAGATACCCAACTTTAATTATTCGACTTTACAATGCAATTTATTGCATTAAGCTTACTCTTAAATAATTTTGTTTTCGTCAATATTGTTAATCCGCTCTAAACTATGATTTTTTCAAAATTACTTCCAAAAGCCTATATTTTAATGCCCAATTAATTTCATAATAAAACAATAAAATTCTTTATGTCAATTTACAAAAATTTTAAATTTAAGAAAGCACGCAAAAAATTTATTTTTGGGCGTAGCCAATTTTTCTAATTTCTGCACAATTTATGTTTCATAACAAGCTGTTAGGATGAAACAGGTTAAGCAACTCTTCAATTGATAATCATGTATATAACTTTTGAATTAACTTTGTAACTTAAACCGCCTTGGGAAATTCACGTTTTCATAGCCCATTTAATCAGTTGAAAAAACAAAAAGCCCGAAAGTTACCACCAAATGTCGTTGGCTTTTGGCCAACCAATTAAATGCACTCATGTAGAAGTTTGGCGTAATTTATGTCAGTCATGTGGCAAATAAGTGGAAAAACTCATTTTCCTATCAAGTCCCCAATGCCATGCATACGAATTTTTCTATATTGTTTTTATTATATGCATATGGTGGTTGCAACAAAATGTCATAACCCCCCTTAGAGGTATAAACAGTACCCCCAGCTATGCTCGTAAAAACTTATTTTAATGGTCGACTGTAAACATAATAGATAAGCATAAGAACAATAATAATAACATTTGGCATTTTAAAGCACAACAGCTGCATTATACATTATTTACAATAAATATTTAAAACTTCAAAATTAAAAATCAAAACAAAAGACAGTTTAATTGCATGCAACATGGCGGCTATTACAAATTGAGCATAACAGTGACGTAGATAGAGTTTTTTTTTGATGGGGGTCTATCAGAAATAAATATTTCTTCGTCATTATCATTTATAATTGCTCTTAAGCAAAAATGTCGTATTCATAAATTTAAAAATCCAAAGGAATCGATCGTGTTATTTTTCCACACAATCGATTCCTTGGGATTTTAAAAAAATATATATTATATGAATTATCAAACTAGTTCACTAAAGCAAAAGGTTTTGATTGATAAAAAAAAACTGATTTTTTTAACTATCTACAAATTTGACAACCCTGTGCTTTTACTTTTCGTCAACTCATGGAGGTTTGTTACCCAAACACCAAATCTATCTACGTCACTGAACCATTTTATTTAGTTCAGCTATAAATAATGAGTAGCAATAAAAATAAAATGATTGCAAATATTTGCAAGCCATAAGTCAATATCAATCTCCATTCATACATCATGCATCAATCAAGGTGAATGCTTGTGGTACTATATGTGTCGTTGTATGTGTATTTTGTTGCAAATTCCAATGAAGAAATCACATGGAGCACATCACGAAGAGATTGCAATTGCAACTTGCACCCAAAATTGACAACAAATAATTTATTTTATTTTTTTTTTTATTTTGCTGCTTCTCGTTGCGCTTGATTGCGCGAAAGTCTCAAGTCGCCAAGTCTCCTGCAGTCTCCTCTAGTCTCCGTTGCTTCATGTCAACTACTCTGGCTGCTGGCACATTGATTCTCTCTGCTTGGAAACGAAAGTTTTTACCAAGTCGAGCTAAATCAGCCAACCAACTAAAAAACAAAGTTGTTGATCAGAGTGTGACCAGATGTTGGGCTTTAGGTCTGTCACGCAGTTTTGGATTAGCAAATTAACGCGATTTTGGCTTAAAATTGACAAAGATGTTTGGTATTTTTTCGTATTTTGGATGAGTTTGATACTTCGTAGATCCAAAATATCATAGCAACCAAATAGATGTGTAATTTTTTTTAACATCTACATTGAATCTTTGGGACTATCGGTATTGGATCAAGTCAAGAACTGTAGCTATCCTAGAGGTTAATCGTTTTGATGCCAGATGAAACTTTTCTGTCTTTGTGTTTAAGAAGGTTTTACCTGGTTCCAGTGACGTAATGGCAAAGTGTCCTCTTTTTTTGCTGCTGAGTGTCGCTCGTTCACCAAATCAATGTGTTTGAAGTTTTTAAGATATAATGTTTTTAGATACGGGAAAAATATTTAAGTTAAAGCTGGCCTTACGACGAAAAAAAAAAAAGTTCTATATGTTTTTTCCAAAATGCAATTAATTTTTGCTTGTGGTATAAACTTACAGAAAAAGAAAAAATAATGAATATCTAAAAAAAAAAAAATTTCGTAAATTTGAAAGTTTGTACTAGTCTTCCAGGCCCAAATTCATCCCCAAATTCCGTTTGATTTCCAAAAGTATCGGCAATATGCATATAAGCGAGTTGTTAGCCATTTTTTGTTTTGAAGGGAATGGCAAATGATTAGACAGCCACAAAAAAATCCGTCTTTCGAATTCTGTTTGCAAAGTCCCTAAGGCCGAATCCGAATTATAATATGTATGATGATTTATGATGTGAATAGGGTGTATGGCATTGATTTCCTCCTGCACTGCGACCAGCATGTAGGTCTCCCGTATCTTATCGCCGTTTGTTATTTTGGCGAAGGCAGTTATTCCCTTTAGTGATAGGGTTTTGTAGTCCTCTTCATCCAATGTATAGCTGTTTAAGAGTTTTGCTCTGCGTCTGGTTAGCGCTGGGCAGTTGGCTAATGGGTGTTCCATGGTTTCCTCCTCTTCATTGTAATATCTGCAAGTTACAGTATCCGATAGACCTAGCTTGGACATGTGGTATCTATATGAGCACCGCATAGGATGCGTAGGTCTCTTCTATTGAAGAGCAGAACGTCAGGATTCTGAAAGATACCAAAAAGCAGCACAACATTTTTTTGGCAACCGGTTCTTCTGCGATGTTTTTATATGTTTTTAGGGTCACTGTATCCGAAGTACAAAAACCACAGCACGTGAGGTTTTTGAGATAAACCCCAAAAACACTAGTTTTATGCGTTTTTTGAGGTTATGTTAGAACCCTGACATGCTGGAGCTTTTTAGACCTCGGCTTTGTATTTAGCGAACTCAAAAACAATAAGAAAACATTAACTGACCTTTGGATCTGAATTTCGGCTTTTTTTGCTTTGTGTGGCTGTGTTAGTTTTGGTATTTGAGGAATCCAACGAATAAGGTTCAACTTCTACTCTTTCTGATTTAAGTTTTAAGCTGTACTATCTGTGGGGACAGTAGGCTTTCCATTTGCTTTATCCGAAAATTTTAATTTTCGATTAAAAGTGTACATTATCTGCCTCGAATCGGGATTCAGCGACCACAAAGCCATAAATTGTCTAAGCTCTGCATACGAAAGTTGATTTTTATCTGTGTGTGGCTGTGTCAGTTTGAAATAAAACCAATTTTCGGCAATTAAAAACTAGGATTAAATTTCTAACTCACTTTCAAACAATCAACACTATCTCATAGTACAATTTTTGGTAATTTAGGTCTAAGTAACAATCCTGCTAATAATGATGTTTCGATGTCTGTTGAAACTATTTTAGCAGATGGATATAAGGGTTAGACTAACGCCGTTTAGAAAGACTGAGAGAAAGTTCTAATTCAGGACTCCTAGTAATCAGGTACAACTTCTACTATGTCTAACTTGGTAAGCAGTTTAAGGCTTTCTGAGAAGACAGAAGAGTTTCCAATGGCTTCCAATGGCTCTTTAATTTTGATATCTGATCTACATAACATATTTTTTTAACTTTTGTTGGTCAAAATTTTTAATAGTTGCTGGGTGACTTTTTAGATTAAGTAAAACAAGGCACTTTCACGGAATAGAAGTGTGTCCAATGATTTTGGAATAGGAGAAGTTAGAAAACCATCTTGGGCTTCTTTCATACGTATATACTAAGCATATTCAAGATTAATTCTTCTGATCATGGTTAAGTCTGTAAAAGCTGTTCTCTCTATGGTTACTCTATGTAAAATCAAATACTGAAGTATGAAGAATTCTTCATCGGTATTTTTGGCGCCTTACCCTCGCTGCGCTCCTGTACATTACTTATTATTGATTTCTTTCACAGCACATTAATTTTCTTTTCATTGGCTTAACCTGCAAGTGTTGTTTGTATATGCAAATTTTTCAATACGTATTTGTTTTGAGAATTATATTTGGGTCGTAAAAAACTTAACTATCGAGTAGCTTCAATAGAGGCTTCAATATAATTCATGTCACACTCTGAGCCAGTTTTTCAAATTTGAACATATTTGAAAGCTTAGCTCATTTCTTTAAAATATGATTTTATGATTTTTTTAACAGTTGCCAATATCTGCTTAACTGATTAGCACCTTTTTCAGTTAAAACTCAAACTTTTTAGTTGCAGCCACGTTACTTTGCTGTTCAATATTTATTTATTTTGTTTGTCTCTCTCTCTCTCTACTCTTTTTTCTGTGTACATTTATAAGCTTTTATGTCATGACCAAAAAATTGAAAACATTTTCACTATCATTCGTGGCATGCGCCAAGTAATTCCAATACCAGTCAGTTTATTGGTATTGTTATTTTTTTTTTTATTTTGCCACATTTTTAGTGTTTTGTAGTTAGTAGTAGTTGTTGTTAAAGTGCAGACTGCAAAAATACATTAAAAAAAAAGACAAACAAAAACTGGTTAAAGAGATGCTAACTTGGCCATGGGGGCCAGTAAAAGTAACGCACCTACTGACCAACAGATGCTGACCAACTTGAGCGCATTGACGAGACAGACCCAAAGACTTATAGACAGACTCCTTTTGCTGCCTTACAGACTCAAAACTTGACTTGTTGAGACTTTCTTTAAAGACTACTACTTGTTGTCCAGTTTTGTGTTTTTTTTTTTTCTTAACTCTTTTAACATGGAATATCATTTTCGCTACTTTGTTTTTGCAAGTGCAACAACGAAGATAGCCGCCACATGGCTTCTGGTATGAAAACTCTTCAAGTCTTCAGTCTTACTTGGCGTAGCGCTTGTCATGGCAATTAAAACCGTAAAGTCAAGTTGAAGCCAAGTTAACTGCATCCGCGTAGCAATTGTCGCAATGCTGCCAACTTTCTTAACAATTTTAGCATCCTGCTTTTGGTCATAAGGCCCTTAACCAGTTAAAAGAGGCCAATGGCCGTGTAGACCGTCAGTCAGTCAGTCAGTCAGTCAGTCAGTCAACAGTCTTCTCAAGTTGTTAACTCTGTCACTCTTTAAAAAAAAATATAAATACAAAAACCAGACAAATGTTGCGCCACACAAGTTGCTTTTCTTCTGAGTTATTAACGCGGCTTAGATACCAGCAAACATTCGGAGAGTCGTACAGACTTTTATATAGTATTTCTGCTGGAAACCTACTTTATTTCCGTCTAGGCGTTATTTGTTGTTTTTTTGTTGCTGTTTATTGTGTTAACTTGGCGAATCCGTCTACTTTATAATCGCTGACAGCTTGTTTTCTCAACCCGTCCGACTTGGTTCCCATACCAAGTTTAAATTTTCTCCCAAAGAAAATATGTAATGCAATTCACTAATGACTATCTAGTCTACAAAAAACTGACATTCTAACTAGATTGAGTTCGGCTGGTTTAGTTTTAAACTCTTTTTTAGCAACAACCAGTAGAGTGCTCTCGAAACACAATTGTGACTACTTTTTGAAGTGGATTATAACGTTATATAACACTTAAGATATGTGTTTGTAAACCTCATTCAAAGTTTTAAAGATCGCTCCAAAAATCTGAACTAGAACTACAATTGTTGTAATAAAAGCGCTACAGATTTTTGTCACTAAAGGCCTATACGCAGAATGCAAAAAAATATGGGTTTTTTTTTTTATATGGTTTTGTCATTCCGTGCGAAATTTTTTTGCATTCTGCGTACACGCCTTAAGGCAGAACTGTCTGCTAGTGTTTATTTATTTAATCAATTCTTCAAAAGACAAAGAGTATTAGGGTCTGGCTAATGCAGAAATAGAAACTAGTTCTTTGGAATATTTTATAACACTATGGCAAATCTCGTATCTCCTTGTTTCGAGGCAACAAGGTTCCACACTGTCTAATTGGCACCCATAATGTCAGAATAAAAAATCAAAGAAATGAAGAAGGTTCTATAGATTTAAAAAAAATTAATTTGCTTATAATTTTTTTCGAAAGTTGAAAAAAAAATTGAATGGATTTTTAAAATTAATTCAATCTTTATTATTTCGCAATTTTAAAGTCGAATTTCTTTATATAAACACAAGAAATTTAGAAATTTACTGTGTTTCCGCGGCTACTTTCGACCGGGACTTACCTTTCTCTGAACGGCTCTGAGAATCAGCAACTCCCTTCTACTGCCTTCTCAGCTCTGTGTAGAAGTAGAAAGTGATTCTTTGCCAAGCTACAAGATTCTTACAAAAGTACACGTTCCTTTTTTTAAATGAAGTGCCTCAAATGATCATGGGCGACGACTCTAAAAACATTCTTACAATGAGAACGAAATGTTCTTTCAGAGCTCTTTTTCTTAAGACAATTTCAAACATACTCAATTTAAGAATTTTTGTCTCCAAAAAAACTATCTTGAAATAAAAGTTTGACTTTCATTAAAAGAAATCGCTCTTGGCGTACTTTAAAACCAACGCTAGTTTTTGAACACGAAATTCTTCATTTTTTTTCTGTGTATAGATTTGTATTTAAAGGGGTTTACGCGAAATATTTCGCGCGGAATGACAAAACTTCATATAAAAAAAAAGTCCCAAATGGGATATCCCAAATGGGATTTTTTTTTATATGAAGTTTTGTCATTTCGCGCGAAATATTTCGAACTGCGTATAAGCCCTAAAAAAAAAGAAAACGCTCTTGCCGATAATTTCATATCCCTTTTAACTTTCCCTTTTATTCCCAGACACAATCCTTCTTTCGCTGCGTCTTTTACTCTCATCAAAAATATTTTGTTTTTGTTTAGTGTCAGAAAAATTCATATATTTTTCATTTATCACGGTTCAGACTCTACCAATCGTGTTAAGGGTATATAAGAGCTTAGAAATATATTTGAAAGGCAGAAAGAGGCGTGGTTGACCCTAAGCTCTGCCTACCAAATTACTCATCAAAAGTCATAATGAGCCACCTTCGCCTGCCTGCATGAACACCTATACCTCAAAAACCATAAATCTCAATTTTACAGCTGAACTTTTTCAAATCATGGCGTTATCTTTCCTTTTCCCAAGTAAAGGAATTTGGCAGTTCATACCCTCAAAGTTATATTAAAGGATACTAGCAAAAATATTTACATCATCATGGCGATATCTTATCCTTTCCCGATAGGAGTATTTCGTGGTCTATATCCACAATATAATCGGATGAAAATATATTGGCAAAAATATTTAAGTCTTCATGGCAATAGATTGTAGGAGTATTTCTTAGTCTATGCCCACAAGATGATCGGGTAAAAAGATATAGCCAAAGATTTTTAAATCATCATAGCGATACCATATGTCTCGGTCTATTCTAATAAACTATTGTATGAAAACTTCAAAGGATGCCAGCAATAATCTTTAAAGGGGTAGGGGTCTACGCAGTTCGAAAAATTTCGCGCGGAATGACAAAACTTCATATAAAAAAAATATCCCATTTGGAATATCCCTTTTGGGATTTTTGTTTTTATATGAAGTTTTGTCATTCCGCGCGAAATTTTTCGAACTGCGTATAGGCCCTAAATCTGAATACAATATTTCGCTATTTAAACCCACAAATTAATCGGATGAAAATTTCTAGAGAATTTCATCTTTTCAATGAACTTTATTAATATTCTACTTTGTTTTATAAATGCAGCTAGATTCACCAAATTTGGAATTAAGACCTATTTGAACCTTATAAGCCCATTCTTCCTCTCTCTCGTACCCCCTTCAACTATTCCCTTGAATGCGTCTGCAATCCTCAAAGTATTAATAAAAATATTTAAAGCAAATGATTGTTTTGAAAAAATGGAGTAAAGGGTATAGCACTGTCGAACATCGCTTCGGCTAATTCTTATTTTCGCTTTGAACATAAATATTTGGAATGCTGTATAGCTTAACATTTTAGATGCCATTTTTTTGGCTGATTTCTAGAAAAACAAGTCCGTGTCATCATAGTTTAAATCCTAACACTCCAAAAAATGTTTAGCTTCCAGCTGCACTCTTATGAAAAATGCATGCCTATATTTAAAAATGATTGCAAGTCAACATGTATCCACCAACACCAAATTAATTTAACCAAAAGCTGCATAAAATATAGTAATCCCCACCGAGATTACTAACCACCTGAGTTAAACACTAGGCAGTTTAAATCATAAGCTCGTGATTCATAAATAAATAAAATACTAACTAATACTAACCAAAAAACTGTTGCCAAAAGGAGCAACTTTATAACCAGTTGCGATTTGGTTGCAGCTTGTCACACGACTTAAGTGCACATAAAGTTTATTTTTATATACATATATATTCTTTTTTGTCATGAGATTAATTGCCATATCAGGAGGCAGGCAAATCTTTGGCAGATGCTACCTGAGCTTGTGTCATGGCATTAATTATTTAAAATGTTTACGGAATTTGGAATGTTGCACAGATGTACGTAAGCATGGTAGTATGTATAATGCTACAGCTGAGACTGTATCTAATGGTTTAAATTAAAATTCCAAAAATTCAATTTGGCCAGAGTTTTGTGGAATTTTGAAGGTTGTTTTAAGCGTGTAAATGTGCACGATCATGCGAATTAGTATACAAACTAGTGGGACGATTATAAAGGGGACTTTCCGACTTTAATACACACTCTACTCTCCTTAAGTTTTTCAATGTTTATCTAATTTTTACGCGTTAATATTAACCAGAAAATTGTGCTAAAATATTTGAGGGAGTCTTTTAGGCAAAAATCGGAATTTTTAAACCGATTGTAATAAAATTTGCAACCATGAATGGGTTATAAAAAAAGGAACCCCTGTATCAAGTTTCAAATTTATACGACGAAATGTTTGAGATAATTTGTTTACTATTGGTGTTGGGAACTGGGTGGAGTACTCCCAAAAAGTGAGAAACTTTATCACATTTTACTTTGAATTAGTCTCAGAACCGACTGCAGCTTCTTCGAATAGTTTCACAAATAGAGCTTCTGGGAAAAGGGCTTTCAATTTAGTGTTTTTTACCTAAACCTCCCGAAGTGTCAGATTTTACTCAAATATGCACCCATGGAAGAGTAGGGCCCGGTGACGATTATCAACTGCAAATAAATTCGATTGTCAGTTTTGCAAATTAAGCAACATTTATTATAAACTTTTTGATGAAATATGAGATAAACAATTATCAGTAAACGAATAATAATGCCTTGTTTTTGTGAAACTTTCGAAAAAAGTCTAGGAAAAATAAATTTTGTTACTGTCCCTTAGAGAACATCGGTCTTGGTGGAGTCTCCTTGATCCAAACCTCCCTATAGACATTCCTCTTACGATAAGTAATGTAAAAAGAAAGGTCTGTGTTACATTAAAAAAACTGAATGCCAGTGAGAACTAGACTTGATTAGATGATGAGCAGATTCATAGACAAGAAAACTGGAAGATTAGAAGGCTAAATGAATAGTACGCTAGTAGAGTAGAGTAGAGTTTATTATTTTGGCGAAGGCAGTTATTCCCTTTAGTGATAGGGTTTTGTAGTCCTCTTCATCCAATGTATAGCTGTTTAAGAATTTTGCTCTGCGTCTGGTTAGCGCTGGGCAGTTGGCTAATGGGTGTTCCATGGATTCTTCCTCTTCATTGCAATATCTGCAAGTTACAGTATCCGATAGACCTAGCTTGGCCATGTGGTATCTACATGGGTAGTGGCCAGTAAGGGCACCGCATAGAATGCGTAAGTCTCTTCTATTGAATAGAAGTACAATAAAGAGCAGAACGTCAGGATTCTGAAAGATACCAAAAAGCAGCACAAATGTTTTTTTGCGACCGGTTCTACTGCGATGTTTTTGTATGCTTTTAGGGTCGGTGTAGCCGAAGTACAAAAACCACAGTACGTGAGGTTTTTGAGATAACCCCCAAAAACACTAGTTTTATGCGTTTTTTGAGGTTATGTTAGAACCCTGACATGCTGGAGCTTTTTAGACCTCGGCTTGGTATTTAGCGACCTCAAAAATATAATTAATAATTAATTAAATATAATTAATAATAATTAATAATTTAGAATTCAATTTCTGCCCTATGGTCCGACTAGGAGCGATATCTTGTATTATTATACATAATATCAAGGAAATTAAAAAGAGTAGAATTCATAAAGACTAGAAGTTTTTTGAAGAAAAAGAATTAGTGGGCTAGTACACTAGACTACAAGATTATTGAAGACGACAAGACTATTGAAAACTACAAGAATTTTAAAGACTACAAGTCTATTGAAGGCAAGACCATCGAATATTACAAGACTACAAGACAATTGAAGACTACATGAACATTGAAGCCTATAAGAATTTTGAAGACTACAAGACTATTGAAGACTACACAAATATTGAAGCCTACAACACTTTTGAAGACTACAAGACTATTGAAGCTTACAAGACTCTTGATTGAAGACTATAAGTCTTCTGACGACTACAAGACTATTGAAGCCACAAAACTATTGAAGCTTACAAGAATATTGAAGCCTACAAGACTCTATTGTTAACTACGAGACTATTAAAGATTACAAGTCAATGAAAGCCTACAAAACTATTGAAGACTACAAGTCTTCTGACGACTACACGACTATTGAAGCCACAAAACTATTGAAGCTTACAAGAATATTGAAGCCTACAAGACCATTAAAGACTACAATACTATTGAAACCTACAAGACTTTAAAAGTCTACAAGACTATTGAAGCCTACATGACTCTATTGATAGGCTTAAGGCTACAGGGCTATTAAAGACTACAAAACTATTGAAGACTACAAGAGTTCTAAAGACTACAAGACTACTGAAGACTACAAGACTTCTGAAGACTACAAAACTTCTAAAGACTACAAGACTATTGAAGCCTACAAGACCATTAAAGACTGCAATACTATTGAAGCCTACAAGACTTTAAAAGTCAACAAGACTATTGAAGGCTACATGACTCTATTGATAGGTTCAAGACTAATAAAGGCTACAGGGCTAATAAAGACTACAAAACTATTGAATACTACAAGACTTCTGAAGATTAAAAGACTTCTGAAGACTACAAGACTTCTGAAGACTACATGACTATTGAAGCCAACAAGACTAAAGACTACAAGACTATTGAAGCCTACAAGACTATTGAAGACTGCAAGATCATTGAGGACTACAAGACTATTAAAAACTTAAGTCTTTTAAAGATAACAAGACTATCGAAGATAACAAAATTATAAAAGACTGCAAGGCTATAGAAGATCAAAAACCTATTGAAGACTTGAACACTATTCAGATCTAAAGGACTTTTGAAGACTACATATACCTTGTGCCTTAACAACTTTCATGCTCATAGCTCTCTCTCTCTCTTCGAGATAAAGTTACTAAGGATGGACAGACGGACTTTTCTAAATTGATTAGATTTGTCGTCGCAAAGGTTTTGGTAGGTGTCCCGTTCCCGTTTTTGTTTGTCGAAATTTTTTGCACAAACCTCAAATGCCCTCTTACCCAACATACAGTGTATAAAAATGTTATAGGCACAGTTTGCTCAGACAAACTTTCAAGATCCGCCTAAGCCAGAGGCTAGACGCTTGTAGAGCTCATTAGTCATAGCAAAAACGTCTTCAAACAAACGCCTCGAAAGTTATACAAACAAGTTGCAATTAATTCATAGAGTGAAATGATCAATCAACTGCGTGAAAACAAATATTACATAACAATATAAATGACAAAGGCTTAAAAAAAAAATGTAATGAGCTCTACACATTCAAACTTCCACTTCCATTTTTTTTTTTTTTTTCGGCCAGACTACATTGCATTGTATTACGGCAGTCCCCCAGTCTCAAGCTTAGGCACTACCTGACAATTTGGTTCGGTTTTTGCTTTGACTATATATCATTTCTACCTTACCCACGACAATTAGTCACGAAAAAAAAAAAACCAAAAAACCTTACACGAACATAGGAAGCGCAAATGAAGCGACGCATTTACCGACTACAACTTGTAGAGCATAAAAAAAAAAAAACAAATTTCCAAAAAAAACAAAGAAAATTCGTTAAAATTCAAATTACAAAATTTACCAGCCGTGAAAAAAAACATACACGTAAAATTATTGCGCGTGCTTACAAAAAAAATGGAAATAAAACAAAAACTTTGTTATCATACGGAAGAGCTCTTCCTCTGGCTGACAAGCTTTTGGCGTGCATTGTTTAATATCTTTATAAATATATAGTATACTATATAAAGTATTTGAGTGTACTAGCAAAAAAAAAACACACACACACAAAAAAAAAACCGAACTTAACGAAAACTTTCTCCATTAAAGCCACATTGGTTTTGGTATGCAAAGCCAGGCTTAAATGCCCAGAGTATCAGTCTCATGTCTCTTGAAATGGCTAGAAATTTATGTGTGTGCTGCTGAGCGGCATATGGTAGCCATGCTCTTTACAGTCCAAGTTTTTATTGTCTGAGGTCAGTGTTAAGAGCTGCCGATTTGGAACTGGGTAAAGGTCAAGAGTTTAATGAGCTTTACAAAGTTTTTGACACACTGTGCTGTATTGGATCAAAGAACACACAAAAGAAGTTCATAAGCTATTTTTGGCACGAGAAAAAAAAAATGCCTTTTTAAACAATACTATTTTATTTCAAACACCGACCATTACAAAATCCACTCATTTTCTCCTTAAATTGCGAATTTAACAACAAAAAATCCCAAGAAAGCTCTTGACGACTACACCTTAGAGACTGAGCAGAATCTAGCAATGGTTAGCTGGGATAAGATTCTTACACCCTGCTTTTTGTCAAGGTGGTATGGTGGAAATAGGATATTCCCTCTCCAAGGGTCCCGTAAAATATACATAGTTTCAAAAATAATTTTTATTTTATACCTAAAACGAGAACTTCCCTTTCTTACAATGCGATACAGCAGCCTACATACCAAGCATGAAAGATAGTTACTTTGATTGAAACCAGAGCTGGGCAAAACGAGAGCGGTCTTCCGTCAATACATGGATAAAAAGTGTCCAGCATAAACATATACAAAAACAATCTGTTTGCACAAAAAAAAATTAAATCCAAAAAAAATGTATAATTGCCGCTACCAAAATTTGAGTTTAAACGCACTCGCTGCTCTAATATGTTGTGAATTGTAAGCGCCAATAAATTAATTGCTTACACCAATAGCCTGCTTAAACAAGATGTGAATTGTAAGCACCAATAGAAGAAATAATCCAAAAGCATGTATTAAATGTTATATCTACTAAGAGAGTTACTCTCTGTTACACTGCAGATGTGTTGTGAAATGTTTCTCAAATCCGCTAATGCCCGACTTTAGCGTCCGGTTATTTTGTAGAAGAATATACCATATATACCAAACATGGGTACTAGATCGCTTTGAAAATCACTTTAAACCAAAAAAAAACTATAATTTTCTAATTGATTTCTATTTAACTTATTCTATTTTTATGTTTTTTAAAATTAATTTGATTTTATTATTTCGCAACTTTAGATTAAAAATTACATAAATTTATGAAAAAAAAACCATTTTAATTTTATATTGCCTGTTAAACGCATTTTTGTACCCTGTACTGTATGGTACAAGGGTATATTAAGTTTGTGCAAGCCGAAAATGTATGTAACATACAGAAGGAGAAGTCAGAGACCCCCCAAAAATACCTAAAATATGATCAGGTTGACTAGTCCGTCCGTCCCTCTGTCTGTCTATCCGTCTGTCTGTCTTTCCGTATGAACGCCTAGATCTCAGAGATGGTAAGAGCTAGAGCAACCAAACTTTCAGATTAGATCCCTTATTAATCCATAGGAGACAAGTTTATTTTATTTTTTTGATATCGTGGTTACATTATATAGCTCTCATAGGGGTAGGTTTCAGAGGACCTCGAAAATTTCAAAAGTTTTAGATGGATAATTCGTTTATAAAGATATCGTAACCAAATTTTGCATTCGCAAGTTTTTTAGAGATCTTCAAATATTTTATATTTCGCGCTATTGCTCGAAGTTCGCTGACAGATTTGTTCGTCTCCCTTCTTATTGATCTTCGCATTGTACTTTTTGGACGTCCGCGGTTTCTTCTGCCATTGCTCTGGGGATTCCATTCCAGTGCTCTATGTGCAATTTCGTCGATAGGTTTGCGTAGGGTGTGTCCAAGCCAACCATACTTCCGCCTCAATATTTGTTTGTCGATCAGCTGTTACTTAGTTATTACGTATCGTTCTTGGCCACAAAATTCTTAGTATCTGGCGGAGGCATCTGTTCACATAGGTTTGCAGTTTTTGTGTAATTGCGGTAGTAACTAACCACGATTCAGATGTTCTTAAGGTTGGCGAATGCACTTCTAGCTTTACGTAGCCTGTTGGCTACATCTGCTTTAGTGCCACCATCTATGCTGCCTAGATATTCAAATTTTTCAACGTTTGCAACATTCGTATCATTTATAACTAGCTGGGCATCATCACGTATATTGATGCGCATAGATTTAGTCTTTGCGGTATTAATCTTTAGACCAACTTTAGTGCATTCTTCCGCAACATAAGCAATTAGCCCACATCATTAAGTTTGTTACGTAAACGGAACCAGCTGAGGAGCTCTAGGGAGTACAATATATACTTAGCGTCTTAGTGTAGCATTCTCAACCTTATTATTATTATTGCCAAGGCTTCTTATATTTATTATATCTATGGGTCTTTTGAAGGCCTTGTTTGTTTTTTGATCATAACAATCTTCAACATTTTTGTATCATAAAAAAAAATTTTTACTTTAAAACACATCTTTTAAGCACTTCCTGATACGAAATAATATGAATAAAATCGAACTTGGTGTAGATTAGGTTAGGGCGGCAGTTGGCACCTAACGCCCCAACTCACTTAGGCCAGAAAATTGGCCCATTGTGATACCGCTGGGTGGGCCTTCCACCACCCTTCCCCCACTCAGGAGGTCCCCTATGTGTTTTAAGAATCACGCCCATCCGGCGGCTTTAATAAACCCCAAGAGGCTTCTTGGACTCTTTTCTGAGAGCTGAGATTTTAGACGTATGATTTAAGAAACCGGAGCCTTGTCCTACACAGCCCAGGGCAATGACAGAATAAGTGCTCCACCGTCTCCAGCTCCTCCTCATCTCCACAAATTCTACAAAAGTCATTATGAAGTGCGTTGAGCCTTGATGCATGCACCAGCCAGTGTCCGGTGATTGCCCGGATTACTGTCGATCACTGAGCTCTATTCAGATCGCAAAGTAGCTTTGTCCTCTTTTTGCAGTATACCGGCCAAGTCTGCCGTGAGTTTCTACACGTGTTCGATATACGATTCCTCGCTTGATTAGCAGCTAGAGCAAAATGGTTCTTAATTCTCAATTGACAGCTGGCCATAGGTATACCCAGACGCTCCTTGTCATGAAGGAGGATGCTGGTAGTTCCTCTTCTTGCCAGTTCATCCGCAATGCAATTGCCCTCAATATCCCTGTGTACCGGGATCCAGATGAGATGAATCGAAAACTGTACTGCCATCTCCTCCAGAGATGAGCGACAGTTGTTCACTGACTTCATGCATGATGTCATGGAGGCGAGAGACTTAATAGCCGCCTGGCTATCTGAAAAAATACAGATTTTACTACCCATCGGTAGGTTTTTAATTATCGAGACGGCCTCCTGAATTGCCGTGACTTCAGCCTGAAAGACACTACAGTGATCTGGGAGCCTAAAAGATATTCTTACGTTATGTTCCTCAATAAAGACGCCTCCGCCAACGCGGTATTCTAGCTTGGAACCCTCCGTAAAGATTTTAGTTGAACCGCTTAGGCCCGGTATACCAACATTCCATTCTTCCCTGGTTGGAAAATGGGTCTCGAATGAAGTTGTAAAATGTTCCTGTGGGATACAGTAATCCGTATCATCAGGGATTAGAGGATTACCATTAAGAATCCTTGAGTGACCGAAGTCTAGGCCATTCCATTTTCTTGCCTCTCTCATACGTAGAACTTGGTGTAACAATGTACGATAAGATAAGACAGTTTTTTCAATTTAGTAGCTTAATATTTTTTAAAATTAACATGTCTCAACAAAGAATTTTTTAAATAATAGCATTTAAAGAATTAATTTTAATAAAAATATATCGGTCTAGCTTTTAAATAAAAAAATTAAGCAAAATTAAACATTACTTTTTTTTTTCCTATTCAGCTAGAGGCTTTAAAAATCTTTCGTTTTTTATATAAAAAAAATATTTTTTTTCTAAGTCTACAAAAGATGCTAAAAAATATGTATAAAATTTGTTTTTTAAACTATGAAAAATAAGTCATTATTGAAATGACATTGCATTGAGTATGAATATAACATTTTTAAGTATTTTTACCTTGGAAAAGACTTCCTTCCTTACACATAAATCATAACTTTATTGGGCTGTAAATATAAAAAGTTTATTAAGTACTTGCTAATTAACTTATTTAAGACTTAATTAAATTGAAAACCATATGAAAATTATCTTCTCAACAAAGTTGCAAAGCGGATCTATTAATTTATTGTCTTTTTTTCGCTAAGCTAAAGCATGTAATTTAAATGATCTGATAGAGATCCGCACATATCTCAATACAATAGCTATAAAACTGACATCAATGCATCATTAAATTTGCATAAAATTTTAATTTTTGTCATAAATTAAACATAGGTATATAGTATAGATTGTAAATAATTGCCATAAAGTGTGTTGTATACCATGTTTATAAACATAGACATAAAAACAATAAAGTTATTAGCATGAAGTGGGTTTAAAATTATTGGCAGGTGCAACCCAACTAAATATATCATTACTCTCACGTTACGAATTACGAAATAGGGTTTCTGTCGACAAGGTTGTCGCAAAAAAAAAGCCTACCCTAGATGGAATAATACTCAATTGTATTAAAAAGCAAATTGTTTAAATGCCAATTGACAAATTCCATACACAAAATCCACCACACAGCGTCAAAATCGCTCAAAATCGCTACAAATCGGAAAATATATTTCCAATCAGTGATTTTGCATAAAAAGATGATGCGCAGTCAGGCGGAAATGGGTGCGCCGCCTTGGCTCTTGCCCACATTTTGAGTATTCTGCGAAAAAATTTTCACGATTTGTAACAGTTTCCATTTGAAATTCGTGCAGGCCACAACAAAAAATAAATAAAAAATAGAAGACGTTTACTTAATCTATAATACTTTACAGAGTTTTTTCACGGATCATGTCTGTGCTGCGTGCTCTAATGCTGCTGGCCTTTGGTGCCACTGTGGCGCTGGCACAGCGTCGTCTGGCTTTGCCCGATCCGCGCAGTTGTGCCAATCGCGTGCGTCATGCCACCTATCGGGATGCACGTGGCGTTTCGCATTCGTACTTCTTTAGTTGGGAGCATGCGCCTACGCGCAGCTTGGAGGTGGACTGGTTGGATGCGCGCAATATTTGCCGACGTCACTGCATGGATGCTGTCTCGCTGGAGACGCCACAGGAGAATGATTTTATTAAGCAACGCATAGCGCGTGGTAATGTGCGTTATATCTGGACCTCGGGACGCAAGTGCAACTTTGCGGGCTGTGATCGTCCCGATTTGCAGCCACCGAATGAGAACGGCTGGTTCTGGTCAGGTTCGGGCGCCAAAATAGGACCCACCTCACAGCGCAATACGGGCGATTGGTCGCACACGGGCGGCTATAATCAGCCACAGCCGGATAATCGTGAGGCGGCGCAGGGCAATGATGAATCTTGTCTCTCCATACTCAATAACTTCTACAACGATGGTCTTAAATGGCACGATGTGGCCTGCCATCATATCAAGCCATTTGTCTGCGAAGACTCCGAGGAGCTGCTGAACTTTGTGCGTTCCCGAAATCCCAATACGCGTCTGTAAGCTGTAAGTTTTGGTGCTGCCTGGCATACGGTTCTTTATAATTGTAATTAAGTTTAAAACGCACAAAAAAAAAAAAAAAAAGATTAAGAAAAAAACACAAAGGCATATTTATGTAGCATTTAATTGATTGATTGATTGATTGAGTAATTGATTGGCCCTCAACATGCAGCTTGGTTTGGCTTTACGTAATGACGCGCTTTGTATAATATTTTTGCTTAAATGTTTATTTTATGTTTTATATAAAAGTTTACCAAGTTTTTTTAATTATTAAAATTGCTAAACATTTTCAAAATTAAGCGCGTCTGCAATGCTAAACTTAAAAAAAAAAAAAACAATTTAATCCATTTTCATATTAGCAAGTGTAATTTTTTTGTAGAATGAAACAAAATTGTTAAATAATTTTAAAAAATTGTTAATAAAGAAAAATTAAACAGATAAAACAATTTGTGTTTTTATATCTACTGTAGGTATCTTTTCAGCTTTTCCGACACTGTAAATGTGAAAATTTCAGTGCAGCTGCGGATATAGGATTCTACGTGTGATTTTTGAAATTTAGATTTTATTTACGTTTTAGTTCAAATATCATAACATGATAAAGGAACTGCATGAAAACTACACCAACATATGTTTTTGGAAAACTTCAGTAAAATATCAAACCGAAAACCCACTTCCGTAAATACGTCCCTGATTCAGTAACAGTTTCTTGAAAAACAATTTTCTTTCAGTCGTCTAAAAGCACACCTGAAACGAAGTTGCGTAAATAAATATGGCTGTTTCGGGATTTCATATAGGTTTTGAAAATTAGATTTAGTTTATTTATTGAAAAGCTTAGTAAAATATTACACCGAAAACCCCCTTCCGTTAATACGCCCCTGATTTAGTAACAGTTTCTTGAAAAAAAATATTCTTTCAGTTTTTCGTCTAAAAGCACACCCGAATCGAAGTTGCGTAAATAAATATGGCTGTTTCGGGATTTCATATAGGTTTTGAAAATTAGATTTAGTTTATTTATTGAAAAGCTTAGTAAAATATTACACCGAAAACCCCCTTCCGTTAATACGCCCCTGATTCAGCAACAGTTTCTTGAAAAAAAATTTTCTTTCAGTTTTTCTTCTAAAAACTCACCCACATCTAAGTTGCTAAAATAAATATCGCTGTTTCGGGATTTCAAAAAGTTTTTGAAAATTAGATTTAATTTATTAAATGAAATGCGCTATGCACCGAAATGGTGCGATTAAACTTTTGCGGGAAATTATATCTTCAGCTAAATATTCCAATTAAAAAACAGAATTAAAACAAGTTAACCAAAAAAAAAGGCCCGACTGAGAATCGAACCTGGGACTCAAGCCGCTTAACAAAAATTGTTTTCACTCTTAGCTTGTAAATCACATAGTAGAAATGGTAAGTACAACAAAACTGGGATGGATGTAGCACACCTTCAAAATCGCGATTAATGATCTATAAAATATAAAGCAATAAACGACTTACGTAGCAATTCCTTATCGATTGGTGTTTATGTTTCCAAAATCCAATAATTTAGGACATATTTTCAATTTTTTACATAAACAGGTTATCTTATTTTCTTACTAGGGGGCTCTGCCCCCTGCGTGCTTTGGACGCCAACCCCGAGAGGCGTGATAGACCCCCTAAACTATACATATTCTTGATCACTATCAACAGCCGTGTCGATATAGCCATGTCTGTCTGTCCGTATGAGTAAAAGAATCTCAGAGACTATAAGAGCTATGGAGCTGAAATTTAACCAAAAGATGCGCATAATAGTGACGCAGATGAAGATTTTCGATTTATGTTGATATCTGACCCCCAGCCTCCATTTCGCGGTTTACTTCTTTTTATGTGATTTTTTATTTTATGCGTTACTCTGTTAACCAGTGCGGAGACGAATCCAACAAACCATAGATCATCAAAATCGGCCCAGCCGTTCTTGAGTTATAAATGGTATAACTAACATAAATCTTAATTCTCTTTTATATATATAGATTCTGAACAATTTTCCAGCCATAACTTAAAAATAGAAAATCTCAATATTTCATTGCTCCAAAAACGATAACTAGTGGTACGAATTTAGGCAATTTTTAATTTATTAAAAACTACGTTTTTTTTTCGAATTTTTTCAAATGTATTTATCTATAAACAAATATTTGATAAATTTGAAAAATCTGTGGCCTGAATGTGCAGTCTCCAGAATCCGTTGCCCTTGCTATTTACAGAAGATCAACATGGTTGATAGAGAATTGACAGTGCTGGCCAGCTGTTACACGTAAACAATTCTACTGCGCATGAGCACCGTCTGGTCGCCTTGTTGAAGGAAGCTCTGCCTATTAAAAGCACTCCTGTTTGCAGTGATGTGGCAGAGGCCATCTCTTTCCTGAGGACATGTCTAATATAGCCCTCGATAGCGCACACACACTTCACTTGTTTTCTCGCATGCATTACTTTTAAGAATTTTACCCAAATAAGTCAATAAAAATTATACAAAAACTAATAAAAATAATGCACAACTTAACTCAACAAATTAAATTTCCATAAAATTGCTACCATTTGAATTAAATGAATTAATTAGTATTTTATGTATACAATAAAACCCAACTCTTATAAATATGCCTATACTAGCGAATTATTAGTATTCACTTATTTTTATAAATTTGATCGTCAACAGTCTTATCTCGTATAACGGTTCGATTGATACAAGCAGCGAAAACCTCAAAACTAGCCGGAGCTCTGCAACCAAATACCAGGCGCACAGAATTAATTAAAGTTGCATCAAATGCATTTCCACTCAAAGATAATAAGCTCAAGCTTGTTTGTCACAAAACTGTTGAAATCTGTAGCATACTTTTAGTGAACAAAAGCTCTCAAAAGCTTCACCATACGAAAACTTGATTTGATTAAGCTGAAGTGTGGGCAGCTTGCTGCTGCTATTTCTGTTCGCCTGGTATCTGACGACTGAACTCCGTCCATTTCAATCGATAATGTTAATTCGCAATAAGCAGACCGTTAGAGCGCATCATATGAGTTGAGTTTTTTAAAATGGCGATAAACATTGATTGACTTTTATATATATATATATAAAATATATATAATCAGCATGAGCAGACGCATACAAAAATATTCGTTTTGTACATTTGAATATGAAAGTCTTTGGATCTGCAAGAGCTGAAGCTATTACCTTTGGAACAGATGCTTCACTGGAGTCTAAGCAAGATCATGCTTATTTCAAATCAACACGTCTATCTTTTGAATACAGAGATTTAGGAAACCATAAGAGCTAGCAATATTTAATTTGGAATAGGGGTTTTATTGGTGGCTAAGCAGATCATGTTTACTTCAAATCTTTGGTACGCCAGCTTCCAGGAGTTGCACACCAATAACTACCCGCGTCCGAAGACAGAATGACCACGTCAATTGTGAAATCCATGCTCATCTGCTTTTTTGAGTGTGAGTGGCAGTGTACAGTGAGGTTGTAGTCCATGGACTAATTTGAATGCCAGTGTTTACGTGGCCATGCTAGACAGGTTGTGGTCAGACATAGCTGATTCTGGAATGCATGGCCATGACAAAGAGGTAGTATACGGCCAAGCACAGTGTTGCCAAGCGTACGGTTCCACCCCCTTCCGTTAATACGCCCCTGATTTAGTAACAGTTTCTTGAAAAAAAATATTCTTTCAGTTTTTCGTCTAAAAGCACACCCGAATCGAAGTTGCGTAAATAAATATGGCTGTTTCGGGATTTCATATAGGTTTTGAAAATTAGATTTAGTTTATTTATTGAAAAGCTTAGTAAAATATTACACCGAAAACCCCCTTCCGTTAATACGCCCCTGATTCAGCAACAGTTTCTTGAAAAAAAATTTTCTTTCAGTTTTTCTTCTAAAAACTCACCCACATCTAAGTTGCTAAAATAAATATCGCTGTTTCGGGATTTCAAAAAGTTTTTGAAAATTAGATTTAATTTATTAAATGAAATGCGCTATGCACCGAAATGGTGCGATTAAACTTTTGCGGGAAATTATATCTTCAGCTAAATATTCCAATTAAAAAACGAAAGTAAAATAAGCTAACCAAAACAAAAGGCTCAAACTGAGAATCGAACCTGGGACTCAAGCCGCTTAACAAAAATTGCTTTCACTCTAAGCTTGTAAATCACATAGTAGAAATGGTAAGTACAACAAAACTGGGATGGATGTAGCACACCTTCAAAATCGCGATTAATGATCTATAAAATATAAAGCAATAAACGACTTACGTAGCAATTCCTTATCGATTGGTGTTTATGTTTCCAAAATCCAATAATTTAGGACATATTTTCAATTTTTTACATAAACAGGTTATCTTATTTTCTTACTAGGGGGCTCTGCCCCCCTGCGTGCTTTGGACGCCAACCCCCGAGAGGCGTGATAGACCCCCTAAACTATACATATTCTTGATCACTATCAACAGCCGTGTCGATATAGCCATGTCTGTCTGTCCGTATGAGTTAAAGAATCTCAGAGACTATAAGAGCTATGGAGCTGAAAGATGCGCATAATAGTGACGCAGATGAAGATTTTCGATTTATGTCGATATCTGACCCCCAGCCTCCATTTCGCGGTTTACTTCTTTTTATGTGATTTTTTATTTTATGCGTTACTCTGTTAACCAGTGCGGAGACGAATCCAACAAACCATAGATCATCAAAATCGGCCCAGCCGTTATTGAGTTATAAATGGTGTAGGTTGAAGCGGCCGCAGGCTTAGACCAGCGCACTTAGGCCTTGACTGGCCCGTTGTGTTATAAATGGTGTTACTAACATAAATCTTAACTCTCTTTTATATATATAGATTCAGAACAATTTTCCAGCCATAACTGAAAAAGAGAAAATCTTAAAATTTCATTTCTCGAAAAACGATAACTTGTGGTACGAATTTAAGCTAATTTTAATTTATTACTAAAAAACATTACGCTTTTCTGTTGAATTTTTTTAAATGTAATACTTCAATGTATCTATAAGCAAATATTGGATGAATTTTGGCAATCTGTGGCCTGCAAAGTCTCCAGAGTCCGGTGCCCTTGCTCTTTACAGAAGAGCCAGCTGCTACAAGGAAACAATTCTACTGCGCATGAGCACCGTCTGGTCGCCTTGATGAAGGAAGCTCTGCCTATTAAAAGCAGTCCTGTTTGTGATGTGGCAGTGGCCATCTCTTTCCTGAGGACATGTCTAATACAGCCCTCGACAGCACCCACACACTTCACTTGTTTTCTCGCATGCATTACTTTTAAGAATTTTACCCAAATAAGTCAATAAAAATTATACAAAAGAATATTTAAACTAATAAAAATAATGCACAACTAACTCAACAAATTAAATTTCCATAAAATTGTTACCATTTGAATTAAATGAATTAATTAGTATTTTATGTATACAATAAAACCCAACTCTTATAAATATACTAACGAATTATTTATTGTTCACTTTTATTATAAATTTGATCGTCAACTGCCTTATCTCGTATAACGGTTCGACAGATACAAGCAGCGAAAACCTCAAAACAAGCCGGAGCTCTGCAACCAAATACCAGGCGCACAGAATTAATAAAAGTTGCATCAAATGCATTTCCACTCAAAGATAATAAGCTCAAGCTTGTTTGTCACAAAACTGTTGAAATCTGTAGCATACTTTTAGTGAACAAAAGCTCTCAAAAGCTTCACCATACGAAAACTTGATTTGATTAAGCAGAAGTGTGGGCAGCTTGCTGCTGCTATTTCTGTTCGCCTGGTATCTGACGACTGAACTCCGTCCATTTCAATCGATAATGTTAATTCGTAATAAGCAGACCGTTAGAGCGCATCATATGAGTTGAGTTTTTTAAAATGGCGATAAACATTGATTGACTTTTATATATAAATACAAAAAAATATATAATCAGCATGAGCAGACGCATACAAAAATATTCGTTTTGTACATTTGAATATGAAAGTCTTTGAATCTGCAAGAGCTGAAGCTATTATCTTTGGAACAGATGCTTCACTGGAGTCTAAGTAAGATCATGCTTATTTCAAATCAACACATCTATCTTTTGAATATAGAGATTTAGCAAACCATAAGAGCTAGCAATATTTAATTTGGAATAGGGGTTTTAATGGTGGCTAACCAGATCATGTTTACTTCAAATCTTTGGTACGCCAGCTTCCAGGAGTTGCACACCAATAACTATCCGCGTCCGAAGACAGAATGACCACGTCAATTGTGAAATCCATGCTCATCTGCTTTTTTGAGTGTGAGTGGCAGTGTACAGTGAGGTTGTAGTCCATGGACTAATTTGAATGCCAGTGTTTACGTGGCCATGCTAGACAGGTTGTGGTCAGACATAGCTGATTCTGGAATGCATGGCCATGACAAAGAGGTAGTATACGGCCAAGCACAGTGTTGCCAAGCGTACGGTTCTTTTTAACGTTTGCTAGAATCAGACGTAACCTAGATCTTCATTAAATAAGAACTTTTTTCAGTTTACGAGACATCGCAATAAAGTTATGTATTATGGTAGCCTCTATGTGTAAAAACTACATATCTAATTAATAAACAAATCGGAACATTTTTTACTTATACCTGATTCAGAAAAAATCGAACAGAAACTAAGCTCTTATTACAAAAACATAAAAATATTTGATTAAATTCGTCTTTAGGACATACAAGTATTTAGACGCCATTTGTAATTGCAGTACAATTTCTTTTTTAAATAAATAACATAAATATTTCCAGGTTTTTTTGTTTTTGTTTTTTATAACATTTATTTATTTCATATGCATAATATTTATGTTTCATTATAGTTATACATATTTGATTTCACTAGAAAATGCATGTAAATATATATTCATATTCGTATATAGTACTAGTTAAAGTTGTTCATATCTATTGTAGAATACTTTGGTAAGTTCTGTTGCTTGTTGTTGGAACTTAATGCTAGAGTTACAAATTATAACTAATTCTTTTAAGTTGTATAATAATAATAATTCAGTTACTAAACATTTAATATATTAGCCAGTTTTTTGGAGAAGACACAAAGTTAGCAGATTTGATCTAATAAAGGAGCTCTCATTAATTACATGCTAAACGCTATAATTTTATATAATATATATATCAACATATGTTTTTAAAATTGAGGTCAAAAAATGTACAATCATTTAATATGGTACTATATGTATGCATCAATGTTTGTATATCAAAATATTTGTGCCAGCCACAATGTCAAAAGCAATTTATATAAACATAAAAATATAACAACAATTAAAAATAAACATAGTATAAGCAACGTAAGGCTAAGATTTTTGTTTTTTTTTTAATTAAAATTAACAAGTGTTTTAAAGTGTAGCTTAGCTAAGTTATGTTTTAGGTTCGTTTTAACGAACTGGTCATTAGCACGGTAGTCAGTTATGGAAGTGTGTGTACATGTTGTATGATTGATTGATTGATTTGATTGATTGTTGGTATTGTTTAAAAGTAGATAGATAGAGACATGTATATTCTTATGTGGTTGCTGTTTTGCAAGTGTTTTTTTAAACGGCAAAACCAAAACCTAAAACAAGAAGTAAATTTAATTAATGCATTGATATATAAAAGCATTTGGTAAATAGCATACACAAAGCAATTAGTAAACATTAAATAAGAATCATTTTTAGTAGTTATTTAGTATAAGTTTTAGCCATCTGCCATTGTGTTAGTCATATGCATACATAAACCTTTTAGCCAAGACACAAACACCGCCATAAATAAGGCGACAGCAACCAATTTGTTTACCTGCCACAAAACAACGACAACATCCAACTTCTAACTAAGAAACACCAAACAATATATTATTATTATTGTTATTATTATAGTACTTAGTAATGCAAAACGCGCATTTAACTTTTTTTTTTAGTAGTTGTGCGTATGTGTGTGTGAATTTTGATTTTGATTTTTAACTTATGCAGTACTTGAGTTATGTGAGGCGCCACTGATGGCATTAAACAAAGCCATGCTGTTGCGTTGTGCACTTTCAGAGTTATCATCGAGCGGTTGGAAAGATTCATCGTCGAGTAACTCACTGAGCGCTTGACACAGTTTCTCAAAGTTCTCCTTCAAAGCCAAATGGTATTCATTTTGATCCGCGCTGATCATGCGCTCGTTTACCCTCAAAGCATTATGACAGACTCTTATGAAATCGCTACAATTAAAAAAAACACAAATTAGTTAAACATTAAATTATGAAAATAAAATTGACAGCAAATATACCGAAATACATCCTTTAAGTCATCTACGCGATCTACCGAAAAGTTGTTAATCACTTTGGCATCTAGGAAAGCATGCGCATAGGCCAGTGGACCCGCATTGACTGTAACTGCCACACTGCCTTGTAAACGCAGCTGCAGTTTTTTTACATCCGCTGGCGGCAATATAATCTCTTCCAGTTCTGAAACCTTAGCTTGCATTTCATCTATGGCCACCTCTATGGGACTCAGCTCAATAATCTCACGTGATTTTACGGGTATGCGTTTGAGCACATATGGAAACGAATATTGCGCTGTAAAATAAAATATTTTTAATTAAAGCTGCAAAATTGTTAAAGAAAATATACACACTTTTAATAACCGTCTTGCGTTTCCATTGCTCCTCTACGCTACCACGTGCTGCTCCAGATTTGGTAAAGGGTGTTTCATACATAAACGTATCCACATCATGATTCTGCTCGAACTCATTTAGACGCTGATCCAGCTCCTCTTTGGTAAAGAAGGGTATGACATGTGTGACCTGTATATACGCTAACTTGGGATCCAGATCGTCAACTTTTACCTAGAAAGAAAAAAAATATGTGCATAAGTAAAAGCTTCAAATATATAGCATTTCAAAACAAATCATTTTTTAAAGCTACTTGACAAAGTTAAAAAATTTTTGAATCAATAAAATAATCCAGTGACTTTTGACTTTTTAGCCAGAAAGTAGGGACAACCATATTTCCACAATATATATTACTGATTTTACATTAAGTTTACATACTGAAACAACAAAACAAAAATTTTGTTTTTTACACCAGTGAAAAAAAACTGTTTTGGCCTATTTAATAAACCCATAGCCATGTCTTACTCTAAAGCTTTGCATCCGTCTATTCCGGTCTGTTTCAATAATGGTTTAGGCAAAAGCGATGATGCAAGCAGCCAAACCGACCTGAATAACACAAAACTCAATCCGAATGCTACGGAATTTGTGCCCTCTTATAGAAACGTGCGCATCAATGAACCTACTGACATACACCAAGCAGGTGGTGATAACAATAATAGCCAACAAGCTGAGAGCGCTTCGGCTAACACCTGCTTGCCACAAAAAGATAAATTAATATGCAGTGTACAAAACCAAATGCTGCAGTTTTTGAGCCACTTAGGTGAACAAGGAGAACTACTAGAAGGAATAACCATAAGCCTCTTGCCGGATGGTCAGCGCATTAATGTGCAGTTTAAAGCTACGGATAAAATAAACGCAAACTTGGCAGATGCACAGCTCTATGAGGAGGCTGCCTTGCATTTGGACATGAGCTCAACGGATCACATGCAGCATGGTCTTATGATTTTTGCACAATTCCTAAAAGGCATGAACAAAACTATTAACCAAAAAATGAAGCCCAAACGGGAGCCCTTATTTATACCACCTATAAGCAAAAACGCTACAGAAGAAGAAATTGAAAATCAGATTCAGGATATAAAAACTTTTCATAATTGCTTTACTTTTATGGATGCCGACAGTTACAATCTAGCCATGCGTCAGGCTGCCTATCAGAGACTCTGTCAATCGCTTGGTTTGAATGATCCGGATCAATTGCCTGGATTCCAGAATTATACATATCCTTCATATGATGATGATGATGGTGATACTGATGCCGAAGCCTATGCAGCAGATGATGAGCTACAAGTTACACCCGATGAGAACTCACCGGAAGACTGTACAACTGACGAAGCAGCATCCAAAAGCAACATACAAATTTCAGAGCCTTCGCCAAGTAAGACACTACGCAAAAATGGAGAGCAGTTGATAGCAAGCCGCTTAAAATATGACAGCGATACGGAGCGCTATAACTGCCCAGAAGTGCCAAACTGTACGCCAATTGTTTCAAAGACTGCTACAAATATTCCTGTAACCAGAGGCAAAACATTTAATGGCGTGAGCAGCAAGTCTAAACAAGTAGCGGTTCAAAAGAACAAGAAGGGATTTTCTCGCACTAAGACTGCTGATGAAGCATTCAATGTGCCTGGAGCGTCTAAGAAAACCATTACGCGCTTACCAATACCAAGCGAAGTAGTGAATAAATGCCAAGGTAACATCTCACGTAAGATTATTGAGCGCCAATTGCCACCTGTAGCAAAAACAAATGCTGGTGATGGCAGGTAGGTGTTTGTAACTTAACTTGAAGCTAAACTAGAACTTACTATATTTCATTCATAGCAGTAATTCCATACGTAAGCCTCCCAAGAACAAGACAAATTTTAATTCATCTAAAAAAATTGTACCACGTAGCACTACAACTTCACTTCTGCGTCAAACCGAGGTGCAAAAGGTGAGTTTATTTTTTTTCTAATTTCTAAATCTTCGTTTAAGTTTATTAATTTTGAAAAACTTTCCAGCGATTGAATCTATTCAGAGGTACTAAGCCCTCGAAATTGCGGTATGGCGAATTTTTGTTTAAGTAACTGGAAGTTACTTGCTGCTTATTGTAAATCTTCTTCTCAACATTTTGAAATACATGTAACACCTTACACACAACAATCCAGAATGTATAAATGTTATTTCTTTCCCAGTAATTTTACCGCGTCGGCTCTTACTCACCGGCGATGAATCCATTATAAGTTTGACCACATCGGCACCAAATTTTTCCTTATATTGCTTGGCTAAACGTTCGGATATTTCGCTCAGCGATGTCAGCTTTGGCTCCTTATAGACATACTCAATTGCATGATCCTCCTCATACAGCTGTAACAAAGCAGAGTTAATTAAAATTGGGTTGAAGTCAGTAATGCCATAGTTTAACCTACCATGCCATAGAATACAACACGATAGAAACGTCCCAGCATTCTTTTACCCGAGCGATTTACTTCGACTATCTTATTGTAGGCCTGTGTCAAATGCTCATACGAATGCGCCAGCTCTATAAAGTTGCGTCCACGCTCGTAGATGGGCAATATAAGCTTATATAGCTCGCCCAAACATTCAAAGCGCTCGGCACGATCCAAAAAGTCTGCACATTGCTTCAGCTGATCCAGCAGCATTAGCTCTGTGTACTGCGAGTCTTGTGCGCCGGCATCTAGCTTAAGACCCTGTTCATCTACCGGTATGTTGCGTGATATTTTAGCAAACGCTGTGGAAGCCCAATTTTGACTGCAACCGCCTTTTAAACGCAAATATTCGCACATCAAAGCCGCAATGTGTAGATGACAGCAGGCTGCCTCCGATAGATTACCATTCTGTTCATGATTGCGCGCCATAGTCACCAGCCACGTGTGCCGTAGCTCAGGCGTAGAGGCATACGAGTTAGCCAGAGAGTATTGCAGTTCCAGCAAACGTTCCGGATCCATGTGATGCGCCTGCATCTGTGCTGTAGCCATCAAGACAGTACGTACGCGCCGTGTCAAGTCCTTAACTTCCAAAGGAAAACCAGTGCCCTTCATGGCTTTATCACTATTTGCATAGCTGTTGATAATGGATAAGCTTTCCTGGAAGCGTGCATTGTTTAAGCCTATAACATTGCCAATCATTTGGGATACCGAGATGATGACCTGTAGGTGCACGCGTGTTAAACCTTTGCGGCCACTGAATTCAAAGTTACTGCGCATTAGCAGATAAAGCACGGCGCAGGATTCATGACGTATATCGACTAGACGACTATCACAGGCTTTGAGCAGCTCGTAGACCATTTGACCGCAAAGCATGGCATTACCCTTAAACAAAGCCGTGGAGTAATTGTTTATAAAAGCGCGTAGAGCTGCAAAAACATGTTTAGAGAGTCGCTCCGATTGACCCAACTGCAGAAAACGCAGATAGACTCTAGCCAACTTGGGCAGCACCAGGCTATCCGCCAGCAGCTGACGAAACTGTAGCACATAGAGACCCAAGCAATCGAGTATGATCATGCCCACTTCAGTGGCAAGATTGGATTCGTACAAAGCAAGTTTTGTGCGTTCCGATTCATCGACTAGACTTTCGCGTGTTTGGGTCAATGTAAGTGTGCCCGTAGCTGGTTCATGTGTTCCATTGCCATTCTCCATGTTGGGTGGTGCAGTACGCGCTGGCAAGGTGTGTGCCTTAGCGGCGCGTCTATTATTGCTACCATCGGGTGTGAGCACTACATGCTTTTTGCCAACATAACGAAATTGTAGTAGACAAAGATCCAGAATGGATAGAAACTGTAGTGTTTCGGTTTCATTGCAATTCTGCCACCAGCCCACAATTTGATCCTGCGACAAATGCTTGACTATAAAGAGAAAACCAAGCAGCAGATCCTTGCTTTCAATGGAGTTGAATTTATCACAGCGCGACAGGATTTGTGCGTGGGTAATGCTAACAGAGCGATTATGACCATTGCGTAGATGCACCTCTGCTTCACCATTTGTATAAGCGCCGATGGTTGTGGTATCCTGAGAGTGCTGCCAAATAGGAAACATAATTAGGCAAGATTTCATGATATGGTATTACGAAATGGAATTGTAAACTTACGCCCGAGTCAGAGTTGGAGTTAAGCGATAGATTAGAAACTCCATTACTGATTGCCTGTCCCGCAATGGCAGCCAAGTAGTTATTCTCCTTAATATGCAACGAGGTGCGATATGGGCTAGGATGGTCAAGATGCAGCGTCATGCGATTCTTAGAGCGCGGCGTGGACGTTACGGAACCGAATGTAGAGTCCTTACTAAACACATAGCTGCTGGCACATGATAAACGTTTGGTATAGGATGCCGAGTCCGCATAGACATGTCCATTGGGCGTAGTAGCCTCTGACTGATCATCAATGCGATGCAAATTATCCATGACAATGCCTAGCCAAGGCACATAAAGCAAGGCAATGCGCGCCAATTGACCACGTTGCTGATAACGCGTATCCAACTCGTGCTTGGCCAGCAAATTTTTAAAAATACTCAAAGCATGACGTCGCACATAGCTGACTTCGTTGAGGCTGCTTTTAAGTTCTTGCAGCAGCAAACCGGATAGGAAATGCTGCCGACAAAACTCCTCCGATAGTGTAAAGTGCTGCATTAGCTCGGGTGGCTTGTTTCTGGGATTTAACACAAAAGGTAAATTAAGTGGCACATAATGCTCATGTTGGCATATTTCCTGCAGAAAGTTAAACTTGTATTCCTGTAAAACGCGTGGGTTTCCAGGCGTAAACTGTTCCATATAGAAGCGTATGAGCTTAAAGACAAAACCACGATCCATATAGGTAAGACACAGCCGCACAAAGCGTGCTAGGGATTTGTTCAGCAGCTGCGTTTCCTCGCCCAAGTCCTCATAGCGTGTTATAATATACGGTATGAGCACTTTGATGAGATTCTCTACGCGTTCTGGATATTCCTTTGGAAAGCGCTCATTGCGCAGCATGCGTATGCGACCTGTGGCCAGCAGGTGCTGCGCCATGCTCTTCACAATCAAATCAAAGAAGATGCTGGAGTAGCGCATGAACTTGTTGACAATCAGAAAGTCCGTATTGTTAGGATTAAGTAGGTGTGGCAAATGCCGACAGAGCTCGCCATGCACAGTTCGTGTCGTTTTTTGACTGAAGTAGGGCGCATGGAATACATACTTGAACATAGGAATAAAGCAACTCTGTTCGCTTGCCGTCCTCACTGATCATGTGTATGATGTTAGTCAACAGTCGTATAACATTCATGCCGATCTCCTCTGATTGCGTGTGCACCAGCAGCGTAAATAGCTCGTTAAGCAACGTGGGTAGATAGTTAATCAATGAGCGCATATCTATGGCATGTGTGGCCTTGAGAATCTTGCAGGTTTCCGTCTCGGCAGGCAGCGCACTAGTTTTGCCGCCCTCCAACAAACGCTCGCAGTGCGCAAAAAAGTTATGCAAATGCTGATCGGCAGTAAGAACGGTGGAATCCAAACGCAGTCCCACGCCAAAGAGTGGACGTTGATTGTCAATCCACTGTATATCCGGACCGCAGTTCTGCTAAGAAAGTGGAACGGTTTGTAGCCAACAAAACGGGCCAGAGCCAGAGAGGGCGGGTGAAGGGTTTTGGCGAGGCAGGTGAGGCATGGGGTTGATTGAAAGGCAGATATGATGTGTTTTGTGGATTGCATGCATGGTGCGATGGTACACAACAGAGAGCAGGGGGGATAAACACAAAAGAAAGCAGGTTAGGTGGCAAGTCAAATGGAAACGTTTGGTTGTGGGTGCAATGAAAATTGCGCATGAGTTGGTGTTACTTTCAATGTATGACATGATTTCGGAACTTACCCCCTTGCCCCAGCCCAGTGGCTGTATGGATAGATAGCCAACGGGTAAGGTTGCTGCCACAGGCAGCAGCTGCTCCTCCAAGCAAATACGATTCTTTTGCAGCAATGGCAACCAGGCATAGCCAATGGGCGTTTCAAATGCGGCATGGGCATCACGTTTTTTGCCCAAATTACAGGAGACATGGTAGAAGCTAAAGAGCAAATGATGTTCCGGAAAGAGTCCCAGCGGCAAACGCAGCTTAATTTCCTCATACCAAGTGGGTGTGACATTATGATGAAGAACTGGGCAAGCGATTTGAGAGACCAGCAAGTCTTGTCCAGGGCGACCATAGATGCACTGTAGTATAGAGTATAATTATTAATAATGAAGCAAACAACACTTTAAACTTTGACCAAACCTTCAATGGCTTGCTGTACTCATCATCTCCATCGCGCAACTCCACCACAACAGTTATATTCCGAGCACGTGAGAACAGCTTTTGACTGTCGAATTGCAGGCTTAGTGGATAGACATAAAAATGATTACAAAAACTGGTATAGGGATGCGCATCGCGATCGCAATTGCTCTGGAACTCAGCAATCTCTAGTGTGGGCGGTGATTTGGCGGCAGGATTAAAGCTGGGCAAGGGTGCCAGTGATTTACTTAAAGCATTGGCCACTTTCTCCACCAACTCCAGCTGTATTTTCAGATGACCTGGTATTACAGTTAACTTGCTTAGCTTCTCTGGCTTGCGATAGTCAGCGAGCAGCTTTAAAAGCTCCTCATCTTTAATCTTGGGCACCTCTTGTCGATAAATTGTGCTAAACCTAAACTCCTGCTGTTGTTCCACATCCAGCTCCAGGCTATAGGGCTTAAACAAAGGCTTGGCAGCCCAAGCAAAGGGCTGTCGATAGTGCCCTATATGCTGTGCACAATTTCTTGCAGCCTTGTACACTTTCTGTCCAAGCTTAGGGTCACGCGCTGCTTTTAGATACGGTTCCGCAGCCTGTGCTATGCTGCTTTGCAGTATTTTTTCAATTTTGATTACCACAAAGATGTCAGCATGTGGGGAGCTGATAGAAAGCAGACACTGCCGTAGATTTTGAAACTGTTGCTTAGAACATCGCAGCAAGTCTGCAGAAACGCCGTCAAATAGTGAGTGCGGCGCTTGGCTGGCACTGCGCGTTCTGTCATCATTTTCTAAACGCCTGGGCACACCACAGGCAGCCACCGAACTGGGCACAGGCGTGTTGGGCAACAGCGAAGCGGCGCTAGCATCATTTATGTTAAAGTAGAAGGACTCACTGAGCTTACGCCCAGCTTTGGCATCATACAGCGCCAAACTGGTTATATAGGGCTCTACCTGACATAACTGCTCACAGTTGGCAGTATCGGCAATATCAGGCGGCACACATTGTAACCTAAAGCGCAGGCTATGACAGCTGACCAGAACTCTTGTGCCAAAATATTCTCGATACTGGTCTACATTCTCATTTGGGCTGCACTTGGACGCTGACTGATAGCAGGCAAAAAGACGACGACGTTGTTCTCGACGCGCCTGAGCAATGGAAATGTCTGTCTCCCGACCGTATTTCATAAGCTGTGGATGCAAAGATTGCTCTAGACCTTTAAGAGTGCCAAAAGTAAGCGGCTCTGTGGCTGGTGGCTGCAATTGCTGTGTCGGTGTAGCGGGCTGCCGTTCCAGCGAGGCATTGCGTTTCTCCTCCTGTAGCTTATTTTGTGCCAATACCGAGGACAATTTGCATAACCAATCCTTGAAGTCCTGTTCATTTTCGGCAGCCAGTGTAAAGCAGGATTGTTTGCTGGCTGTCATGCGCAGCTCAAAGCAGAAGCGACCACGTTTGGGATTCTATAAAAATGAAAAGTTAGTTGCTGCTAAAAAGAGATGTGTTGGGTATGCTTACCTGCACAACCTCTGTGCAAAAATCCATGACTATGGTGGCTTTGGCATCTACCTGCTTTTCATCTTTGTGCAACTCCAATATATAAGTGCCATCAACTTCCTGACGCAAGTAGCAGTAACGTCGCTTAAAAGTCTTATTGCCTAGATTGGCAAACATGCGATCTGAGTTGGAATCGGGACCTTTTAACAAGTAGCCCTGCTTAGTAATGGTATCCGCCTGTGAACGCGTCATTTGCTCATCTATACGGTCCTGATCAGCATCAATTTCATATAGTTCCTCCACCAGTTCCTCAGCAGGCGTAACGCTAAAACAAAAACAAATATTATGCGCTAACTTAACAATGAGTAACTACTCACAAACTTACCTTGGCAAATCATGACAACTACCTCCATAGGCGCTGTACTTGTAGTGTATCAGATGATTCTTGGCACGATATGTGTACAACGCCTGTCGTGTAAATCGCGTACATTCTGCTCTGGTGCCCAGTGGCAGTTCCCCATTGCAACCCACATCACTGCCGGTATCCATGGCCAAGGCCTCATCCTCCGCAAACTCATCCACTTCTGGCTGTGCTAGATTTGAACGCAGTGTTGCAGATGACAACGCTGACTCATAGGATTCATGTGAGCTGGTGGGTGACTTAAAAGCCGACAATTTTTGGCTGGAGGAATTGGAGCACTGTGAACTCTTTCGCGAGAGCTGTGCATGACCATTGCTGTTGCCATTCTGTAGGCTGCCATTGGATTGTAGGCTGCTCTTTCGGCTGAGATTGCTGTGACCATTGCTATTGCCATTGCCCAGTGCTGTGCTGCCATGTAGTGGGCAAACAATAGACTCATTGGGTGGTTCAAAGCGATCGGCAACGGATTTGATATTGGTGCGCTGCTTGCGCGGCATAATGATTTCCTGTGAATGAAAGAACAGCGTCAGAGTTTTATAGACCAACAAGGGAACAAGGATTGAGCGAGCTAACTCTGGTTTCCTGATGTCAAACTTTGACTTGGGATTGAATTGAATTCACGTGACTTTGTGTTTTGGTAAAAGGATTTGATGGTTCGGCTTCTTGTAACCATATTTAAATTGCCTTTAGATTAGTAGGTTAGATTTGAGGGTTTGTTTTGGTCTTACTTAAAAACAGTCTTGGTCGTGGTCTGTTCCATGCGAAGAGGGTACAACACGCTATTGAAGACAAAATTATTGGGGACAAAGGATTAGATTGCCACGTCTAGGGTTCCCATGAACGCAGTAAAAATATTAATGCATTTAGATTGGTAGTTCATATTTGTGGATTAGGCATTAATTGTATTAGATTTTTCTTATTGCATGCAATTTTCCGGGTTTATCCAGCTAAGAACGATAGCGCTGGAAAAGCGAAAAGCGTTCATTTTTTTGTTCCCTCTCGAGATTTAAGAATTATTTATTTGTATTACAAAAAAATTTGAACTATGCAGAAAACTGGATCAGGCATAATTATAAATAAGTCTACTTTCTTAGACAGTCATGAGCATGTCGCAACCTAAACGAATTAGCGATAAAATCCCCATACGCAACTCATGGTCGTCACTTCAATTTTATGGCCAATTTATAGTTGTTAAAGTTGACAGAGTTTACATACCGATACATCGTCTGCTGGATAGATGAGCAGCTCGCGTTGTGGATCATTCTGTATGAATGTTTTATTTTTGGCTATAAAGGCTTCAAAGTCAATGGGTTCCACTACCAGTGGCTTGCTCTGTAAATTAAAAAAAGTCATAAAACGAAACATTAGTTAAAGATGTGATAGTAAGCGATATGTGTTTTAGCTAGGAACTGGCTAATTTATGTGGGCCACTTGTACAAACAACTCGATGGGGCTGCTGCTGCGGCTATTAATAAGCTCCCCCGCCGTATAACTAACTCCAGAGGCGTTTAAAGATTTATCGAATTTACGCACGCCATAAATTTGTGGCTACTTTTGAGTGCTGTTTTATATTTTTAGTGCAGTGTGCCTCTCTTGGAGAGCCCCCAAATTCCATGTCTCCTCCGAACAAACACACATATAGACCTTGACCGCATTACACAAAAAAAAAAAACAACGGATGCGTCCCCCTATTCTCTGTTGTCTTTTGCTCTTCTATGGCTGTTTTAGCGCCTTAGGGCTTTTGAGGGTATCTCAAGTTTATTCTTTACTCTGACGTGGGCCAGGCGGCATACTTTTATAAACAAATGTTTACAATTTGATGCTTAACATTTCTGTTTTGGCATTTTGCAATGCCTTGATAGAATTTGGAAATCGCAATCAAATTTGATGACGATGCTTGCTCACACCCTGTTAAAATGATACAATGACAACATAAAGGTGTGCTCTGGACAAACCCTTTGCTTAGTGACGTTCTTGGTAGGCGCCTCTACCACTGACGTTTATTTTGTTTTACCAATGAAAAGGTTAAAGTGTCACATCCGGTGTGGTGTCATTTTGGTTGATTGTTGTTTGAAATTTGAGTGGATTGGTTTGTTTTGCGTTGTAACTTTACTGGGCGTAGTCAAGCATACGGCACAAATTGCCTTAGTTCTGAACAGGAGCAGTGATATAATCTTAGGGTTAAGGCAAAATTAACCTTTAATGGCGAAGGTCACATGCACCTGCTGAACAAATGACACTTCCAATGACAGCTTTTTGACATGTAAGCAAAGTGGCTTTCGCAACAAGAAATTTTCTGCAGACTTGAGTCAAAAGACCATGCTGTAAATATTTCACAATTTGGCACATTTTCCATACTTTTTAGTTTACAAAAGAGATACAACAAAGAAAATTATTCAAGTTCCCCCAACTTAGACATTATACATGTACAACATGGATCTTGTCCTCTTAGTAAAAGTTTTTTTTAGACCCTGCACCTAAGGTACAGAGGGAAAGGCGAAAATGTATGTAAAATGCAGTAGACTTTGGAGACCCCAAAAAGTTGCCTAAATTATGGTAAGGGTGACTTCTATGAATTCAGCGCTGTAAGGTTTCATACGCACAGTGCAGTTTATAGAAAAGAAGGGGGCCCGGTGGTGACTATCAACGCACCCCATTTTTTCAAAGAAGCTCCCTTTAGAAGTCAACGGGACTTTAGATAACTTCGGACCGGGCGTAAGTTTCCCTGGTGTCGTCCACCTGTCGACAGGCATTCATAGGTATAGATGGAAATAGCTCTCGCTACTCGTGGTGACGCCAAGTATTTTTGGTACAATGAACTTATGGTCTGGCACGCCTCTTTCTGCTGGCCACTTATATCTTAATCTTAACTAAACTTGACCCTATGGATACAAGGTATAAAAATATGTGTATGTAGACTTAAACTGCATATTCTTTCAATATCTTCCACAGGACCATAAAATTGTACTGTCATGGTGTCACACTTGAAAAAAATTCGCCCTGAAAACTGCAATTACAATCAGTGTGAAACTTTTGGTTAGCTTTAGAACTTTTCCTGTAAAGTTTTGTTCAGATATCTGCACACCCAAAAAATATTTTCTTTTGCCAAGTTCCTGTTCAATGTCTTTTGGTAAAACTTTTACAAAAGCGCCAACTTTCCACAGCGCCCCCAACCTAACCTTGCGGGTATCAAGTATTTGGCTGAAAAATTTAGTATCTACTAGCTTGTTTATATGTGCAGTCTCAGTGTCAACGCACTCAGCGGGTGCATCGTCTCTTTGGGTTGGTCGATGCAATTGACGTCCGTCCCATGGGAGAAAACATTTTCATTATGGACAACATGCCCCTTGGCAGTAACGCAATGCAAATTGCCCGACGCTTGCATAATTAAAGAGTTGCGTTGGAAGTGCTACAAAAGTGACATGGACGAAGGCGCGGGGGCACTCTACGGAAGAGTCTTACGCAAAAAATTACCAAATCAATTGAGTCTTCAGTGCGGTAAACTTAAATTTAAACTGTTAAAGCGGCGCACATCAAGCACAATCAACGCGAAAGTTAAGATAACGAGCGGAGTAGTACGTTAAATGTTTGCCTTGGGCGTTTCCGAAATGCCAATGAGCTGGGCAGCTAGTAGTACACACAACTTATTTGGTCTATAACACGCTAATTTGTTGTTAAAATACGCTAGCCAAGTCAAAACAAAAACAGCTGGCGGTTGAGTGAGTGCCAGTTCGGGCATTAAAGCCCCCAACGATGCGTCGTCTGAGTATTTAAGGCGCCAGAGTTTGAGTGAGTACGTGACGTTTATGCATATTTCATATTTGGTTAAAATATTTTTTAAAAGGAGATGCGAATAAATGCAGTTCCAAGTAAAGGTGTGTGCGTGACGACAGACCATGACTATGATTGAACACGCGCACGGCACGCACAGCAAAACGTGTTCACGAACAGGCACGAGAGAGCACAAGAAGACATGGGGTTTAAAAACAGCACGAATTTTTTAAGACAATGTATCCTGTATGTTACATTATCTTGACTCATTTTTCATGGGAAGGTATGGCAGGACACTTGGAGGTATAAGATTCAAAAAGAGCACGATTTAAGACAATATTTCCTGTATTATAATTTTCTTTGCCTTATTCTTCACAGTGAATGCACAAGACGACACAGCCACATAAAAAATTAGGATGCAAAAAAGTAATCACGTTTTAAAGGACTGTATTTTAAAGGCATTTTTTTGAAGGTATAACACTTTTAAAAATACAATCTGAGTTTAAATATTAGGTACTATGCAATATTTATTATTTATTGCTCAATATTTAGTTATTATAGTAAATTGAAATTTTTCTGATTTACGAAAATCAAAATTTACAAATTTCGAATACAATAAGTATAAAAATTATTTTTATATCTGAGATATTTGCAACTGCTTTCAACTGAAACTCCGATTTGTAGGGATTTTTGTGCTTTTTTTCGGACCTTCCATCCCATACATTTATGAAATCGATGATAATGCGCTAAAAATCAAAATAAATACATTCGAAAGCACAAGGAAAAAGTGGAAATTCAAACCTTTAATTTTATGAAGTTGCTCAATATTTAGTTTTTATAATGAATTTACTTTTAATTTTTCTCCAATTGCGCCAAAGTGATTTATTCAAGGGCAAATATATTGTTTTCAAGACCAATTAGTATCAAAATTATTTGTTATATTCTAAACATAATGGTAAAATCAGCGGAGCAAAGCGGTTTAAGTCTAGGCGATTTTGTAGTAAATCTTTTTCGGATCGTAACGATTAAAAATCTAAAAATAAAAATCATGAAACAACTATTATTGGGAAGATAATAGATCGAGGACTTAAAATATATGGAATTATGACACAGTCCACCCCCACAAAAAAAATTTGAACTATGTAAAAACATCGATGACTAAGTTGGCCAACATCGAAAACTAAATTTTATAACTTCGACATTTATGTTTTCTCCAGATTTTTCTTAAATTGCGTCAGCAAACCATATGGATTCATTGAAGGCTAATATATTGTTTTCTGAAGGCCAAAAAATTCCAAGGGTCATCGAAAAACATCTTTTTCTCAACACACCTGTCTTTCAACCTACCACCAAGTGGAATCCTCCGATCTCTACAGCGCGTCTGAAAAACTTTAATATAATCATTAATTGGAATCGTAACGATTACAAATCATTAAAAATATAAAATCATGTAGAACAACTAAAAATTATTGGGAAGATAATTGATCGAGGACTGCTAAAAATATATACGAGGAAATGGTAAGACCCACATAAAAGTCCTAGAGACCCCCACAATCCTAAAAGATGAAGTGTCAGAACTACAACTGCAAAAAAAAACGTTGAGCTATGATGAAGCCAACATCGACTGGAAGTTTGGAACTTCGATCAGTCAGATGATCTTGCAAACACTCAGCACTATTGAAAGCTTAAGTATGTGCTGTAGAACCATATGGATTTTGAGGCTTTAATCAGAAAGTCCAAAGGCAAAAATATCGCTATCTTTTTTGAGAGTCACTAAACGCTGTCTTTGGATTGAAGACTAATTCTATGGTCGGAAACCTCCAGAAACTCTAGCCATCTAGCGTCAATGAAAAAAGTTTTATTGTCATTATTGCATTCGCCGTCAAAACCATTGAATAATAGGACCTGAACTGTGCTGTGGCATTGGTAGAGACACTTCTGAACTGCTGTTAAGACAAAAGTATAGGTCCAGACGAGAAAACAACTGGATCGGTACGGCTGGCGTACATCAATTCAGGCAATTCTCATGTATTCATAACATGAATAGGTTAAGCAAAATGTCCCAATTGGTAAGAATTTGCTTAGGCTACGGACTGGCTTGCTTACGGGACATATAGGAAGCACTTGTTGGTTTTGTGAAACTTAGGAGGAAACCTTTCAAGACATACATGAAGAGTGTGACGCTCTAGCCAGAAGAAAGATATCCCTCTTCGACGGGCGTGAAATGCATGATGCCAAACTACTAGACCCAGCCAAACTAACTAAGTTTGTCTCTGATGTTGGTTTAGTTGAGGAAATTGTTATTTTTTCTCACACAGATGTACGAATAGAACGAACAACTCTGACAAGTTTAAGATCAAAACATTTCAGCGAAGCTGATTATCACAAAACTTTGCTGGGGTAAATGGGAGTCTATTTAAAACATTTTTATGCATAAAATTAGTCACATTTTGTGCCTTCTTTTATCTTTTCATGTTGATGTTCCGACGCTCTTATAATTTCCTTTTGGTTCATTGCAAAAATCTATAGGATCCTTTGTGTAGAGGCTATAAACCACTAAAGATAAGCTTATTTAAAGCGCTGCCAGTGTTCCTTCGGCATACTTTTAGCATAATCCGATTATTATCTTTAGTACAAAAATTTTTATAAGAATATTGATTCATTGTTCCACTTACTGCATTCTGTCAAATCTTACATAGAGTTCCGTTCAATCTTCACACAAATTAAAATGCAACTTGCAATTCGTTATAGATTGTATCACCTGTAATCATTCATGCTTGTAAACACCTCGGATTGACTTTAACACGAGCGCGCTGTCAAGCGTAATATCATCTATCACGGCGACTAAGAGCAAGATACGATGCAAGCCCACCTCTAAGCGCCAAACACCCATTGGATGTCAAGTCCCAAGTGTCTTGTGCTGCTCAACTTTTGATGGCTGCGACTTGTCGCTATCAGTGGCAATGACCGTCGCTACCGCCACCGCCTGCCAGTTGCCTAGCCTGCTCAGTGGCCATTTAGGCTTGGTCGCACTTCAAGCGTTCATTGATTTATGAAGTACATCATAGCGCTGAGGCCTGGCCATGTCTTGAGTGCTTGGTATTATTGCACGCTGACTGAGATGCGCTGCCTGACAATGACAATGTCTCTTGAGCACAGCTGCTATACATTCCAACCCTAGCATTGTCTACGTCATAGATTCAATTGCAACTGCATGCTTTATATATTAAAATTGCTAAACAGCTTAAAAACCGACTGAAATGGAAAGGGAAGAGCAGGCGCAAGCGTTTTATAGTCTGGGTTGGGGGCTTTAGTATTTTGAAGTGCTACGAGGAAACCATTGAAGTGGTCTGCCTCAAAATCATTTGCATTTTGCTAGCGGCTTTTTCTAAGAAGATGTATGCTGCAAACAACAACAATTTCCATATAACTAAAATTAGCTTTCGAATTGCAGATTGTTTTGACTAGCGCCAACTTTTGACCCAAAACATAAAAACATTTTCAAAGCAATTTTGATAAAGCAAAATTTCAAATGCTGGGTTAAAAGGGATCACATCAGTCTAATGAAAATATCTTTTTACTTTGTATATTTTATGACTAGGCTGCCTGCCTCAGCATTTGCTGCCACATTAAGGCAATGAAGCATTCAACCAAGATTTCATGCTACATTCCTCAAGTGAGTCATGAATTATTTCTACTGATACCAAACTTGCTGGAATTTCATGGTTTTGCAATTTTATGTGCACTTGTGCACTATAAAATGCATATGTTCCTGCCTTTGGAGACTAATTTGATGCATTTGTAGGTTTTTGTATAAAGTTGGTGTTGTTGGGCCGGTTTTTGTCTTTTTCCTGAGACAGCGCAAAAACTAAGTTCCCGGATTGTCTTTGTGTAGATAAGCGGTTCATTGAACTGGCATGACAAGTTTTTTGTTTGCCGCAAAATCCCAACAACTATTTAGTGACAAATACGCAACTGAAAAATGCCTTAAGTAAAGTTCAGCTTTTATGGTCAAAACGTGATTTTGCAGCTAACATTTTCCACGTACAGTTAGTTGACACCTATTATCCATGAAATGCATCATCTTTCATTTGTTTTTTATATATTTTTGTTTTGATTAACAATAACTTTCAAGCATTGCAAATTTGTCACATTTTTCAGCGACTTTTAGCTGTTGTATAACCTGCTACACAATAAACTGATAGACCCTAAAAACTTAACTTTCTAAGCTCCAGTCTAACAAAAAACACAAATTCTATTGAGAAAAACAAAAAAAAAAAAAAACGTAGCAAAAAATTTCACCTCAACTGTTGAAATATGGATCTATATGCCAATAAATGTTTCAACAAATGCCTAAATGATCATATAATTTGTAGACACAAAAAATTTACATGAACACAAATGAGGAAGCTTATCATTAGTTGGCTCAATTCAAGATCTATGGATAAAAAATGGCTTTCATTAAATGACTTTTTGTGTTTACTTGCACAGGCAATGATAGAGAGCGGTAGCTACGAATTATGTACAGACTGTCAAGAGTGAGGCAATGCATCTAAAAATGCATTCAAATTATGGCCCATAAAAGCTCTATATACCATAAATACATTATGGCATAAATAAATTTATTTATATTATATTTGTATGATTGCTTATTATTGTCTATTACCGCAATATGCTCAAGACTAATGCGACAGTTGCATAAATCACATCAAGTCTAATCGAGTAAAAGTCTTGTAAGACTTTCATAAAGTTGCATAAGTTGCACCTCGAGGCTTTGGATCAAGGCTGCAAAAAACTCTTTCGAATCTCATTGGAAATTCAAGACCATGTCCACAAATCGTGACTTTATTCTTAAGTCTAATTTTTGTCAGTTTTTGAGTAAACAGTAACCATTGGAAGTGACATAAAAATTTAGGTCAATAGAGTTAACTATCCTAAGCCACTGACTCCTAATTTTAGACTTTTAATAATTCCATCAATAAAAAACTTTACGACCAAAGACGACGAATCTTCTCAGAATCTCAAAATTAACTCCAATCAAAGTAAAAAAAAAAGTCCATGTATGTAGCAGTATGAGATCATATTTTAGACTCCTAAATTTGGAGGCTTGACTTTTTTGAGTTGCGGGTACGAAGATGATCATCATCACCTCAGATATCTCAAATATCTAAATCAGTCGAAGTGCTGACCATCAATCGAATACCCTCCACATACTTTTTATACTCTGCACCTGTAGGGTACAAAGCGTATATTTAGTTTGAAAATTGAAATTTAAGCCGAAAATGTTTGAAACATAGAAAAGAAGACGTCGGAGACCCCTAAAATTGCTTAAAGAGTGATCAGTGTGACTAGAGAAGTCGATATAGACGTGTGCATCTGTCTATTTGTATGAAAACCTAGATCTAACAAATAGTAAGAGAGCAACCAAACTTTCGTAAAGGATCTCTTGTCATGTCAAGGGTTTATATCATATAGTATCCATAGAGGTTTTTCAGAGGACCTCGAAAAGAAAGGTGTTTCTGAAGGTATCGTAACTAAATTGAGCGTTGGAAAGTTTTTTAGAGTTCTCAAAACGTTTTCAGTGCATAATTCGTTGGCTTTTGTTTATACATGAATAAACAATATCATAACTAAATATGGCAATCAAAAGTTTTTTGGAGTACGAAAGGCTGGAGAAAACATCGATAATCGAAGTTTAAAATCTCTATATATTGGCCAACAAAGTTTATTCTCCAGCACTACTAAACACCCATTTGATGAGTGCAGAAGTGCTTCTCTCTGTTGGCCAACATCGATATATAGTTCAGGGTATCTTAAAGTCACCCGACTTTAATAATTGTTATTTGCTCCAAATTTTGAGTTGATATGATGAGGATTGTAGGTATGAGCGGGAGAGAAGAATTATTTGAACGAAAATAAGTCACAGCAATTTATGTGACTCAAGCTTGTCTATTGATAAAATAGTATAGAATATTGTTTATGAGTGAGGGCATCTAAAATTTTGATAATTTAGCCTATACACTTAAAAGTTGACCTTCGACCTCTTATCAGCACAAATTTTCTTATCATCATGTTAAACGGAGCAAGATATCGGCATGAATCCATAAGCTTCCGGATAATTTGCATCTTTTGGTAAAACTTAGTGGTATACTGATAGATATAGCTCAATCGCTATATGAGGTTATAATAAGATTAAAAAATCGGTCTACCAGGCCTCCTTATGATATTTGATACATAGCTCTAACCTAGGGTAACCTTGACCTAGTGGGTACTGGTAAGTACGTCAAGAGAAAAGTAGCGCCCTGTAGTGACTTTCGACAGACCCTAAGCGCGTTTCTATTTCTGAGGAATTTAAACTACTGTTTTATTCTTAGGGTAAAAAATACGGGCCCGTTTAGAGATCTTTTAGACTTTCTGTAATTGGAGTTCTAATACGGGAGTAGAAAGTTCAAGTTGTACATCGAAATCCAATACATTTTTTTGAAGCGAACTTGAACCAGGAAAAAACGTTCATTTTGGATATAAGGGTTCGTGAGCGGCTCATGGGTTACTCTATTAATATACTCAGAGGATTGGTCGCTTAAATCGTAGGTTCCATTAAAAGAAATCAGGATTCGTGAGCGGCTCAAGAGTTACTCTATTGATATACTCAGAGAATAGGTCGCTTAGATCGTGAGTTCCAATAGAAGTGCTCTTCATGCACATATCATATGCTGAATTTGGGTTTTATCCGAAGCAAGCTCTGAGCTAGAAAAAAATCAGCCTTCCTTGATGTAACAGCGTGTATTGCTTAACGTTACTCTGCTAAGTTTCTTTAACTTGTCAAGGATGCCGCATCTCAGAGCAGGCTATAAAATGATGTCTTAACCATAAAAAAACAAAAAGGAGGATGCAGTTTTGGACTTCGTGGTTCTTTCTCCGTTTTTTACAGTACGTTTATTTTTTTAATGGCGGAATTTTCTTCTGATTCTTTTGACCGATCAGCTACTTTACTTTTAGTGCGCATATTTGGTCAATGGTAATCTTTTCTGATCTCTGATTAATACCGATTAGCGCCTTTACTTATGCGCAACCCAAAAGACCTGGTAAGCGAAGGAAAGAAAATTGAGAATACAGTACAATAGTCTCAAGGACAGAACAGGTGACGTCACTGTTGCAATCATCGGACATGCCCTCAAGTTGTATACCAGTTATACATCAATACTTGCAGCATCTGCATGCCTAACCGATAAAAGCAATTATTATAAGTTTTCAAACCACTCAAAATCCACCGACTCCGTGTCGAAATAATTTGCCTATAATTTTCCTGCCCGGCTTTAAACATTAACATTTTCCGCAAAGATCAACATAGGCATTAGGGTTAAACTCTTTTTTAAAATGTCAGCGCTTGGGTGTGTTCCGGCAACCACGTTATTTGGTTTCGCTGGTTTTAAAGTTCAAACATTTGAAACATTGATTATTAACGAAAGTTTATTCAACTTTGCAACTGTCTTGTAATTAAGCAATTTATGCGAGATATTTATTTTCCATTTAATTAACAGATATTTCACACTTGACAATCATCACCAAGTTGTCGGCATGCCATCACCATCACTATCACCAGCACCAACGCCATCATCATCATCATCATCATCTAGCCAAGTTTCCAATACAAGTTACCCGCTTTGGTGCTCAGCAGTAATTAGTGTGCATTGCTGCCCACAGTTTTCTTTGTGGGATTCTTAACTCTTGTTTTACTACATGATGAAACGTTGTAAGCACCGCTGTCGGGGATTACAATTGAAAGTGCTAAGTACTTTTTAGAAAGTTGTACGCATCCATAAAAAAAAAGTTAATATTTGACGTAAATGGTGGTCGCTACATTGGTTCCTCAGCAGCACATGCCACCACCCAATTTTCTATATGTCAACATGAAAAGTGCACAACTTTCCAACAAGATCGTCTATAAATTTACTCAAGCAATTAAAGATGACTGCTTTGGTCAGCATGGAGCACAGCTTTGGTCTATTCTTTGTAACAATATGTGGCTCCTTTTTTTTTACTCTAAAAATGTTTTATTAGTCTTAGCTTTATCATTATGATCATGTTTAATGTTTTGTACAGTTTTTTCTTTTACTTTCTTTCAACGGTTTTATTTGTGACATCTTCGGTTAATTACGTACAAGAACTGGCCCCAGGCGCGTTTAAGACCCGGCTCATTGAAAATTATACGTCTCATGTTTTCTGCCCGCCGTCTTGTTGTTATTTGTGTTGCGAAAAATAATACCGTCTGGCTGGGCCGGTTGGTTCACTCTCCAACTACATGATTAGTAGCGGGTTTTCTTTGTTTTTGTTTCTGTGTGAGTTTTTTTTTTAACCCAATCAGCGTGGGAACTTTTGGGTCTTTCACTTGCTACCGCTGTGATTTCGAGGGCAAGTACATGGAATTTACAACTCAAGGTTAAAGTTGACTTGTAAATACGTAAATGTAACAAGTTCTGCAAAAACTTGAGCTAATTAGGCAATAATAAAAAGGCTGTCTATTAACCTTGTAAAGTGGTTTCAAGCACTTTTCGCTGTAAGCCCAAGTGCCTCTTGGGAATTGCAAAATCCACATTGAGCACAAGTCGGAGTGACTGCAAAACCTGCTGACTGCCACCTGTCACAGCTGTTAACACTTCAGGTGTATATTTTTATTATATACTATGTGCTCTTAACTCTGTCGTCACAACTTCAACAGCACTTGAAAAATTTTATTTTTTATAAAGTTGTGCGGAGTCAGCTGCAGTTGACAACATCATCAGCAGCAGAGAATTCTCTTTGTTCTTCATAAAGAACCAATGCATAAATTTGCATTGTAAAATTAAAATGCATTTGTAGCCCATTCATTTCATGGCTATCAATTTAAAAAATTGTACAAATGTCATTCACATATTGCAAATGGTTAGAATAATGAATATTTGTAGGCCATTGGACTTTTTAAATAGTTGAATGAGTTTTTAGCACTTTACATATAGTATGCAGTTTCTATGTGCAATGAAGCATTACTAATATCAAGCTATTATTTGTAGACACATTCAACACAATAAAGTAAGGAGTTTGCAAGTCTCGACTAGAGAGATACGCTTATATAAGTTGGGTTTTGGAATAGTTGTGCAAATGCAGCTTTTAAATTTTTACGTTTAATAATTTAGCAATGCAAGTTTTAAAACATTAAAGCTCTCAAAATTTTTTGATAATTTCAAGTTGAGAAAAATGTTTCATTATATTTTCGCCGCTGTGCTTCGGCACAGCTGTTATTAAGTTTTCATCGTTGACATTTTTTTATAGATGAAAAATTAAAATGAGTTTACAAAAATGCCAAAGCTTATCAGAAGCGCGAACATTATTTGACTTTATAAGAAACTAGTGGACCCAGTTTGTCCAACCTGATATTGCCTTCAAAGTTGTAACACTGCTACTGTCAAGTATCAGCAGCTAATATAATAAATTAACATGATGCAAAGAATTTTACAAGATGCTGCAAAGTTTGGCGCGAGTTTGGCTGCGTAGAAAACTGGTACAACTTTTGTATGGCAGCTTTATAAAATAGTGGATCAACTTTTTATCAAACTTCACACAAATGCTTAGACTAAAACCAAATACAACTGGCATGAATTTGGTCAGAATATTTTAGAAAATAAAAAAAACTATTTTTAACAGGTATTTATGGCTTTCATATTAGTCTTCATATTTGTGTGTAGTCTGATCAAAATTGGTCCACTATTTCTTATAGCTGCCATACAAAAATTTAACCTTTACTCTTTATACCAGAGTGACGCGTATAATGGACCTGCGCATGGCGTGACCATTGATGTTGGACCTGGATAGATTACTGTCAAATTTTGAGCCACTTGCGTTATTTGGTTTGCTTTTGACAGCCATTGAAAGCAAACAGCCTCGTGAATATTAATAAAAATGGAAAAAGTGAATTTCGATTTGATTGACATTAATTTTCATCACTCAAGCCCAGGAAAAGCTTGATGAATACTATGGGGACAATTTCTGAGTTAATCTTTGGTTGTTGCAACACAAACAATGATGAGCGTTCAAGTCGCCAAAAAGTCAGTAATCGAACACCTAATCCATGGAATGATACAGGAGGATAGGGGTTTTAAAGTGCATGAGGTGACTAAGGAAGACATAATGGGTGCCTTGATTGCTGAAAATGGACCATACCAGCAAACCTGTCATCAACTCAGTATTTAGAGGTTTTAATCGCAAGCCGAATAAGTTTGTGCGTCATTTTGTTACCGTGGACGAGAACTCGATCCATCACAGCCCAGAAGAGACCAAGGAATAGTCAAAACAGTGTGTTTCTACGGGTGCAAGTCACTAAAAAAGGTCAGGATCCGTTGGCTAACAAAATAAAGGCCACCGTTTTTAGTAAGCACGCGGTTTCATTCACAACGATTATCTTAAAAAGGATTAAACGAACACCGGTGAGTATTAATCAGATCTTTTAGATGTACTTTGAAGCAGAATCGATCACATATGGCGAGTCCCTATGGCAAAATGTTATAGCCCGGGCTGCGAATTTGTTTCCCCATCAACCATGCTCTACAGACTGTTTTTTGTTTCTAAACCTAATGTTTTTTATTTAAAGGCCCATACGCAGCATGCAAAAATTCCGCACGAAATGTCAAAACTTCATATAAAAAAAAATATCCCAAAAAAGGGAATTTTTAACTGAAAGTTTTTACAAGTCGTTGTCCTTATATACAATTTTTGTCTGTGTAAAAGAATTCAAGCAAATGTGGTTTCATTGTTTTAAAGTAAATGGTATTCTAAATTAGGCAGTCTTCAAGAGGATATCACCAGGGGATGGTTGAAGTATCTCGGCTGTCTAATTACTCGCACCGTTCCGATAAGTCTCATTGTGAAGCTAAGCCTATCATTGTACCTACTGAAGAAAAATGAGATTCGAAGTCCTCTAGAGCTCTCCGATTAACGTTAGCGATAAAAAGTCAAATTAATGACTATACGCATCCAGAAAAAAAAATTTCCTAAAGGCCCACACGCAGAATGAAAAATTTCGCACGGAATGAGAAAACTTCATATAAAAAAAAAAAAATCCAAAATGGGATATCCCAAATGAGATTTTTTTTTCATATGAAGTTTTGTTATTCCGTGCGAAATTTTTCATTCTGCGTATTGGCCTTAAGACAAATTCTTAAATTATGAAATTTTGATTTTTCACTTATGGGCGCAATTTTCTCCATCTTCGAAAGTATCGGCCTGGGGTAGAGATGGGCTCATTTTAAGCCCTCATCACATTTATATAAATTTTCCTTAAGCCATAAGGGCGTTTAACAATGGCACACCTGGCATTCTTTTACCTTTTTCCCATATCAATCTTCCCAACATACTTGTTAAAATATCCTCTGCTTCTATTTCGCATAGGACGTAAGGGAAGTTTTCTGTGAAGATGCTTTTTATGAAAATGCAGCTTTAACACTTTTTCTAACTTTAATAGACTGTGAGAGGCTGTGAAGCTTTTACTGGCCTGACGATAAAGTTAGTTCGCACGTTAATCCAGAGCAGGGTAGATTGCACCTCGGCTTGTGTTTTTAAAAACGTGAAAATCTGTTTGGGATAACTGGGAAGAAAACTGTTTGTGACGCTTTGTTAAAAACAATTTTTGGCAGTCAGATCTGGTACGTGATGAAAACTACAATTGATCACCAAAAACCTGAGAAACATTAAAACTTGGTAAATATTACTTCTACAGAACCCGAGCTTGGTGTTTCTGAAGCTCTTACAAATGTTTATACCTAGCTCTCTTTCTATATTTTGCAGCTTTTGTCACGCCTATTTCTGCTCATTTACCTAAATCTAATATACGCTTTCTAACTATTTAATAGATAAAGGGCACAGACATGGTACATATGTACATATCTATGTACGTCGCTTATGTAAATTGTCAAGTTAAGAGTTGACACACTTAACAGAATTGCTTCCGTGCTGGAGTAGACAGAGTTCACATTGTATACTATGTGCAAATAATCCAACGAGTTTTAGAGTTGTTGTCACACAGTTCTAGAACAAAAAAAAAAAATAGGGATAGGCACAAAAACCCTATTGTGTATGTCTGATTGTTTGACTGACAAATAGAGAAAAAAAAATAGCTGAAACAAGTCAGCGAACTTTTACATATGATTTATCACGTCTAGTTGCGAATTTGGCTTTTGTTTTCGGCCTTTAGGCTTTTAGTCTTTTAGCCTTTTAGTTTGTGTAGCAAATAGAAGGGGTGTTAACATCTGCAACTACTGTTTGATAGACAACAAACAGTAATAGAGAAAATAACAACTAACAATATGAAAAGAAGTTTTTTTTAAAAAAGCTTGCAAGCCTGTTCCGTATGTCATTTGTTCGATTCAAAGACATTTTGTCGCTTATATCATTTTTATTTCTGTTATGCTTCTCTTATATTTTTAGCATGATTCTCATAAATCTGTCCAACACTTTAATTCACTTTGCCCGGCCTGATGCCAAAACATTGGCCAAATACCGCCTTGTCATAATTAATCAGTGCATAAAATCTACGCCGAGCTCGTAAATTAAAATAACATTAATTTAAATAAAAGTTCGACCGCAGCAAATTCTTCTCAATGTTTTCATAAAAAGAAAGAAAAGAAAAGTAAAGCAAAAGTAAGGCGAAAAATGTAGTTCCCTTTCCGAACTCTCTTTGTTTTTGACGTTGTTTATAAAGCGCAAATTGGTGAAATTTTTCAAGCGTCATAAAGTAAATTAACCGAGTTGCGGTAAAGGAAAAGCCATTTCAAAATACTTCAAAATATATAACAAATAAAATTCAAAATAAACAGACAAGAAAAGTAAAATTTGGAAGAACCAAAGTTCCAATGCTCTTGCACTTAAAACTAGGGGGTGTTCTGTGCAGATATCCCATAAAAGGTGGACTATTCACAAGAAAGACCTATTTATATAATAACTTTTAGAAAATCGATTTTTTGAAATTTTTCTTTGTCCTTCAAATAGACGAAGTATTTTTTTTCCACGATTATTTTTTTTCATAAAGGCCCATACGTAGCATGCAAAAATTCCGCACGAAATGTCAAAACTGCATATAAAAAAATATACAAAAAAAGGTAATTTTTTTGGGCCTCATCCAAAAATGTGAGTAAATTTTAAGTTTTAACTTTCGATATTTTTCGAAAAATTTCAATTTTCCAAATCCCTTCGTTCATCCAAAGCATTCTCTTATAAACTATTGTATAATTTTTGGTTTTTTAATCTCAGATGATGCAGTGACGAGCTGCATTGATCAGGTGGCCTCGGAAGCTTAAAGGTATAATATTTTTATTTGGAGAAGACTATTTTCCAGCTTTAATCCCTATATGAAAAAGTAAATGGTGTAGGCTAATATAATAACTTCAAAGGTACCAATTAATAACTTCTTGGGAAAAATATAATAATGGTACCAAAATCATTGTAACCGGTTTCAGAGGGAAAGAAAACGTTTTTCTCTAAAATGTAGGAGTAGGAAGCAAAATGTTTTTTTTTTACAATGTAGAAACTACCCTGCCGGATATCATGTTTAAATTTTGGTATGTCCAAATTTAGTTCCAAAGCAATTTATCGTTTGTGAGATGTAGAAATCTAGCATGTTATTCTCTAAGCGATGCAGTATATTTCGAAAGATTTCTAATAAAAATTAAGGCAAACCAGCTTTACCAACACGGAACTGTATAAAAATTTATTTATTTATTTTAATTTTATCGAAATTAATTTCCAAAGCAATTTGACAATTGAGATTGATTGTCTTCTTATTCTTGGAATAAAATATTATTCAAGATTTTGAGTGAAAATCAAAGCGAACTACGTATTTTCTGTAGATATTACTAAGCCGGAAAACATCCAGACTGCAAACTAATTTTTAATATCGAATTTCGTTTCCAAAACAATTCGGCAACTAAGACTTTTGGAAATATTCCGCCTTGTTTTTAAAACAAAATATTATTCCAGAGACTTTGAATGAAAATCAAGGCAAGACATTTCAACTGTAGCCTTAACTCGGACCGTTTATTTTTTTTTTTTTATGTAAAATTTAAGCGCCATAGCAATTCCTTTATAGAGAACATACCATGTTATTTACATTTTTCAAAAGATTTCGATTCAAAGTAAATGCGAATTTCGAAAAGTCTCAAGCATTTAGTTGGGACATCCTCCGGTGCTGGAAACTACTTAAGCTGTATCACATTATTTTTAAGCCCCAAAGCATTCCGTCAGTTTGGCGATCTGGAAATCTATCATATTATTTTTCGACTGACGAATTTCTCGAATGAAAACTTTATTTTTCGAACCTTATTTCTTCTTAAGGGGAGGTTCTTTCAAATTTGACCGAAAAGAAGGCGAAGTTTGGGAATAATTTGTGGCATGATGAAAAGACATGCAAACTCGATTGTTAAATACGATTTTTATTTTACAATACTTGGAAATTTTTTTCTCAACAAAATTTAAAATGGCGGCTCTTTCTGCCTCTGCCCGCAGAATATCGTCCCCGCATTACAGTTTTCCAGCCTCTTGTAGTGAAACGAAATGAAAAATGCTTTTTGTTTATTAAGTTAATGAAATTCTGTATGCCTTATACTAAACCAGAATGAGTTTTGACAAAAAATTAACTGAAATGTGGACGTTCAAAAAAAAAGTTTTTTTCTCCTTTTTTTGTGATTTGACCTTTAACACTTTTTCATGTATATTGTTAGTATAAGGCATACCAAAAATTATATCCTTTCAAACATGGTTTAAATGAAGCGAATCGGAGCAATAGATCAAGAGCTATGCTTGAAATGCGGATGAAAAACATGGTTCCGAGAAAAACGCGTTTAAATTTTTTAGAACGTCGCTCAGCGCGTACAACTTAGTAACTTGAGTTGCTCTTGAAAAAGTTACACTCAAAATGTAGATATGTATGATGTGTGATATCGCCGCACTGTTGGTCACCATCTAGACTGTATTCCTTTGCCTTAAACTATACTTTAATTCCAAATATATGCGTTGATTTTGAGATTTGGCAATATATCATGTAACCTTTGGAGCAACGTATTTTGAATAAAAATTAAGGTAACCTAGTTTCTTCTTTACCCTTTTGAAAAAGTTAAGATACTCATAGTGTCTAGATAAAAGTATGTCGCACTGTTGGGTAGCATCAAATATAAGTCGTCGCTTGAAAGATTTGGCTAACCATCATGACTCTGCGAAACAACGTTTTCTTGGAAAACTTTCAAATAAAAATTTAAGCTAATTCCGTTTCTTCCGATATACAAGTTGAGATACCCTCTAATAAGGTGCATACAAAATTTCTATATAAAATTAAACAAATTGTTGAATCGTAACAAATTTGAACCTAATTCTATACAGAAAATTTAGCATTTTGTTTATGTTTCGTGTGTATCCGTGAATTCCGACAATTGTGTCAATTACCGTCAAAGAAACCAACAACAAAAACTAAGTCAAATTTCATGCGTGCCTAACATATTATATACGAACCATTTTTATATAGCACTACTATATGTACCCAAACCATGTATCTATATAGTAAGTACTATTGTACGAAACTGCACAATAAAAATAAACAATTTAATTTAATGTCGGTGTTTGTTTGCAAATTAAAGCGCGAATTGCCGCCAAATGATGTGCATGATGATGAGGATGGTTGATGTGGCAGCCAGCAGCAGCTCCGACAAGGTCTTGGCAATTTTCAGCTTAAATGGAGCATTTAGTGGCAATGACTCAGCTGTTTATATATATATATATTCAGATAACGCCTGATGGCTACAAGCTTACTGCACTTGGCCATAAAAGAAAAATTGTGAAGCGTAGCAAAAATGAAAATGAGTTTAACCGCATATTGGAAAACTCGACACATTCTCACTTCTCCTTACCGGTTTCTAGACTAGTTTTCAATGTCAATCTTTACAAGTTGTTTGCTATAAAAAATACGCATGATATATGACTGTTGGATGGACAAATCATGGCAAAAATACAAAAACAAACAATCGTCATCATTAACAATTTTTCAATTACGCCCCGAGTGCCAAAAAAAAAAACAACAAAAAAAAAATGATATATTATTGTGCTAAATGTTAGTAAAGAAAGTGGGCTGGAAAAGTTGAAGCTAAGTAAGTAGTTTTACTTTTTTTTCTTCTACGTGTACGTTTAATTTCTTTTCTTCTTTTTATCAGCTGAAAATCAAATTAAATTAGCTACGTGACAAGCTGAAATTAATCTGGAAAAAATGTTTTATCACAACTCGGAACACACACACACACCAAGGTCAGTCATCATGGAAATTTACTTTTTATAATAAAGCGCATTCTAAGGATATCAAGTCAGTTTCCCAAGGTCATTCAAGGCAGTCAGGCTCCGCCTGAGGCGCTCTATGTGTGTATGAGTTGAATCAATAAAAGTTACGAATGCCTGAGGCAGCTTTTCCGGCCTTGTTCGGAAAATGTGTCGCACATTGCAGTAGTAGATAGTATATGGCATGTTGGTTGCTATTGTTGTCATTGGTGCATGGCACACCGCATATTTCGTGACCAACTCTGATTTGTGCCACATTTGAATAAGATAGTTAAACATGAATACCCGAGTATTCTCGAATTGGCATGTTTCTTCATTGGGTCAAAAGTTTATCGAGCGGAAGACAGTAAAAAGTTGACGAGCTAGTTAATTGACAGAACAATTGATAAAAAACAATATTGACAACTACACTTCAATATGAGCGAAGGCCACAGACTGAGCTAGAAATGATAGTCTATGAGGTTTGAAACAGAATTTCAAATAGATGAGTCATAGGAAAAGTGAAAATGAGCTGGTAATGTTCTTGAAAAAATATGGAAATCTGGTACATTTCAGAGAATTCCATCCAATCGGTGTATTTAAATATGAAATTTGAATTAGTTCGGGAATATTTTTCGTTCCGAAGATATAAGCATAAATTATTGCTACTTTTCCCCCTGTAATTGCAGAAAAAAAAAATATGCAGAGATACTTAGTATGCCACTGTTTACTTTTCTTGCATAAGCTATTACTTGGCCTTATTGATTTCACTGATCTTTTTAATGTTACTTTCCTTCCAGATTAACCCGAAATATTCGCCCCTTAGCCCTACAATTTTGTAGATCCAATTTTACTCTGCATGATCCTATTCGTTTCTTATGCTCCAATTATAATAGCCTTTATGATTTCCTCTCTTTCAAACGGTCTATACCTTCAAGCACGTCTTCTATCTTAAATCATCTTGATTTGCCTCTTCGAGCATCCTGTTTTATGAAGCACTTATTTGGTCAACGGTGCTACTTTAGCTTTTTTCTTTCTAATATAATGTTTAATATTTATTTAATTTCAACTTGTTTAATGTAAATTCTAGTCTTTGGCCAGTTTCTGATCTGAGTTCGTGCATATCGTTAAAAAGTTCACCTACCGAGATAGAGACGTGGATTAGTTCGTATCTATTTGTACCCTCTTTTAATTTTTCAATATTTAATTTAATTCTTTTTCTTATAATTTAAGGTCAACTGTGCTAAAAAATATATTTTATTTTAAAGTACTCGTTCTATATGGATGATTCAAAGTGAAAAATTTGAGCAAGATTTATTGGAAGTAGTTTCGAAATGGGGAAAAATATTGTTTGAATATTATGCAAATTTGTATTATATCAAAGGAACACTACCCTGCCTAGATTTAAGACTATCTAAACAAAATTTTGTTCATAGCTCTAATCACCAATATTTCTACCTGATAGCGACTGGATAAAAGTGGCTTGTTTTCTAACAAAATAACGATCAAAAGATAACAGCGGTGTAAGTAATTGAGTGGCCCACCCAATCTCCAGACGCCAGTCCCATACATTTATTGTGAGAAGAACTAGACAGAAATATGGAGAAACTTTGTCCAGTCAGCCAAACTCACAGCTTAGGGAGAACTGCATCCAGAGAAACTCGAAAATTGTTGAAAAGAATACCCAGCAGCCATTAGAACATACTAACGAAAAAGAACTATTCTAATTTTTTTTTAAAATTAAAATACTCACTGAAAAGATCAAAATTTGATCATTATCATAGGTATGTACAATGAAATGTAATCACACGTAAACTTATTTATGAACCAGTTAAAAAAATTAGCAAAAAGCTCGAAAATTGTTAAGATGGTCTTAAACTTTTGCAGGCTAGTGTAGTACTCGTAGTTCTTTTAGTTCATTTCACTTTAGAACTAGTCGTTCATTTTCAGTTACTTTTCACTTGAAAGGGTTCGTTCTGACAGTTCCGTAGCTTAGTTGGCCTAGTTTTTATACCCTATACCGTATGGTACAAAGGGTATATTGTGTTTGTGCAAGACGAAAATGTATGTAACGTATAGAAGGAGACGTCGGAGACCCCCCAAAGTTACGTAAAGTATGATCAGAGTGACTAGAGAAGTCGATATACCCATGTCCGTCTGTCCGTCCGTCCGTATGAACGCCTAGATCTCAGAGATGGTAAGAGCTAGAGCAACCAAACTTTCAGATTAGATCCCTTATTAATCCATAGGAGACAAGTTAATTTTATTTTTTTGATATCGGGATTACATTATATAGCTCCCATAGGGGTGTTTCAGAAGACCTCGAAAAAAAGCAAAAGTTTTAGATGGATAATTCGTTTGTTTTTAAAGATATCATAACCAAATTTGGCAATCGGAAGTTTTTTAGAGACCCCCAGCACTGTACCAAATTTTATCAAAATCGGTTGACCATATCATATAGTCCCCATAGCACCGATCGGTCAAAAAAATTTTTTGGTGCAAAATTCGACTGATTTCTGTTTGTTTATGAAAATATCGTAGCCAAATTTGCCGAATAAAATATCTTTTGGAGGTCTTAAGCAATATTTTGGACTTAATTGCAATGTGTTGGTACGGGGTATCCCAAAGTCGTCTGCGCCCGACTTTAACGTACGTCATCTTTTTATTATGCATACTAAGAACACAACATTTAAAGGGTTTACAGCCATGGCGCTATTACTGCATGATGGTTAAAAAAAGTAAATTTTATGAAATTATTTCCCTACAAAGAATTTTTGCATATTATTATTTTTTGAAGAATACGCTTATTTGATCTATACAACGAACCAGAATTCTGTTACCGTGTGAATTCACTATATTCGGAAGTTCGACTGAGTTGAGATCCCTAAGAGCTTTCAGCATATTCGTTTTATTAGAGGGAAAGTGCTCAAATTTATAATATGACGGAGAATCATCTTAAAGAACGGACACCTGAATTATTGTAAAAGTGACAAAAGGAAATCGAAAGTATAATTTTGTCAGCCCTAACGAGAATAGTTAGTTTAGTTTACTAGTTCTATCTTCAAGTTTGCGACTCTCGCTTAGTTGCTATATTTTACAGTAAGATTTCTGAGCCTGAACGCTTTTTTCAAGGCTTAATTTTCTGGACCTAGGCCCTGATCTTTTTTTGTATCAACTGTTAGGAATTATAAATTTGAAAACTTTTAAAACCAAAACTACAACTTACTATTTTTTCTTTAGAATATAAAAAATCGATGACATTACGTTGCTCAAAACAAAAATAAAGTTAAAAATTGTCTTGAAAAAATAACGTATTATCTGTGTAACTTGCTGTCAGAGGATATCGATAAATATTAAGAATATATTCAATAGAAACTGAGCAATGCTCAAAAAACAAATTTTTTAAAGTTCGATTGATTGGAAAAATATAGAAGTTAAATTTTTGCTCGTTTTTTTCGGCAGTACAGTGTTCAAAAACCAAAATATTAAAAAAATATTCGCATAAAACATGGAACAATAATAACAGAGTATCAAAGTTTCATGAAGTATTTTTGCATGTGTTAGATTAAATTAAATTAAAAAGCATTGTTGTACACGTTTGCTACACTCAAAAAAATTGCATATATTGTTAGTATTACCAAAAGTGAAAGACTGCGCTGGTAGTTGGTAGGGCAGTGCATCTACAATGATAGAAAAGTTAAAAAGAACTGATGTCAGTTGTCAGATTAGTAGCTCTATATGAACTATTTACAAAAAAAAAAAACGTAGTAAAAATAGTAACAGGTACATATATATAACGACTTCATGGTAATGAGAATGAGTGTGATGGTGCACGTGCTGCACGACTTTCTATACAAAATGTGGCGCCTCTTAAAAAAAAATTGGAGTGGTAGAAAGAAAAAAAAAACTATTTAGAAAACAGGTGTAAAATTAGCCATATAACAATTCAACACTCAATCGATGAAAGTTTAAATAAGCTATTTAAGTAGGTATACACATATATATATATAAGCATATAGTTACAACAGGTAAATGAATTACATGTGTAGCTCATTAAAGCTCAGACACACGTCAAAGTTCAGCGATACTTCCGCCCAATAAAGAATGCCTGGCATACAAAATAAACGCTGGAACTGGCGAAATAATATACAAAACAACTGACCAGTAAAAGTGGAAAAAAGCACAAACCAAAACAATAAACAAACAAAAGACACAAAGTTCGAGAGACAACGAGTAGAGGGAAACAACAGTCGAAGCACATGAGCCGTGACGCTTGACAGTGAACACGTCGTCATCATCAACACAGTTCCCGGTTCCCCAGACGGTATTTAAAAAATCAAGTCAACCAACACAATAACTAACTACAGGAAACTGCAAAAAACATGGTAGCTTCTATGCATAACTAACTAAAAAACAAAAAGCATAAACAAAACTTTATGATTCATGGAAAAGAAGAATTTTATAATAATTACAATTTTTGTTTAAAGTGAAGGTAAACTAAAGTTCAAAGAGCAAATACTAGAGAGCCCATTAAAATTAGTTTTCGGACAGCTATTATGTCGATTTTAAGATTTCAAAGGAATATTTCTTTTCTGTGTGATAAACTGCCTCAACAACAGAATTTATCCAATCTTCAATAGAACTTTGAAAGCTCTTAGACCACTTCCCAAAGATCAAATTATAATAATAATATATTTAATGGAATTTTTTCTAAACAAAAAAGTGGAAGAATTCAAAGTAATTTAAAGCATTTTTCTGACAATAAACTAACTCTATAATAAAATAACTCAAATAGAACATTGTAAGTTTCTGGACAAACGTATTTTCCTAAAAGGTTCATTCGATTGCAAACCCTTTAAAATTACTTTTTGGAAAAAATTGTGTTTGTCTGTATATTGGCAACTCTTTGACTAAAATATATTCTTAAACCAATTAATGAGGGTTCTATGAATAGCTATGTCCGAACTTTGATTGCTGAGAATTCTGATTATGCAAAATGATGTCATTAATTTTTTACGTTTTCATTCTAAAGGGGTCTACTCAGTTCAAAAAATTTCGTGCGGAATGACAAAACTTCATATAAAAAAAAATCCCAAATGGGACTTTATATACTGCGTATAGGCCCTAAAGTGTTAAAGGTTTTCCCAAGGTCTTCAAAATACGAGAGTTCTTTTCAGTGATGAACTATTCATTTGACCCAAATCTCTTAAAGTCCAGTTTTTTTTTAGATTTGGACTCAGAAAATAATCAATAAAGATCAGATCTGAAGAGAATTTGAGTCGTAACCCAAATTATGAATTTTGTCAGGGTGACTAAGGTTGCGCGTATGTACGAGCCCTCGCGCGGTTAGCTTTTGAACCATATTTTTGAAGCCGGCTTTCGTTACAAAATAAATAAAAATTTCTCTTGTAGCATATAGGGTTCTTAGGATTAAGAAATGAAATACGGACTCTAGTCGTGAGAACCCCTTAGGCATACTAAATTTCTAAGACAAAGATGCTAATGACACAAAACTATGCTGGAATTTTGCGTATCTTGAAAAAAGGCTTATCCAGCGCTTATTTTCGGTAGCGAAATAATAAACTAAAAATATGGGAGGATTTTATCAAATCGATAGTAGGTATCATCGGCAGGTTTTCAAGAAGGAGCAGCTGAATTTCTATTAAGAGGAAGAGGCAGGCTGTGCAGGGAGTGAGAGAGAACGAAGAAAACAATAACAACAGCCGTGCGTGTTAACAGTATGAAGTTTATTTGTGACTAAAATGAAAGTAGGTTAATTTCATGTGTCTTGATCTTCACCTTTCGTGCAAGTGTGTTGAAAGGTGAATTCCACTTACATAAAAGTTTAAATGCAAGTATTGCCAATTTTCAACAATTTCGTCCTGTCTTAGTATATCAGAATTTCTTACCAATGTTAATACCAAGATAGATAGACTAGCAAGGACCGGTGCAGCAACACCGCTAACCGGACCCGAAGCACACTGTGGGATTGGTAACCACGTCGTACGGGACCTGCTGAGAATGGAGGAGGAAAATAAACGGCTGCTTCACTGGGCACAGACACCAGGACTTAAGCAGTCAAAAACCCTCCTCTCTAACTACAACCGCAAGAGGTTCAAACTCATAATAACTCACGGGAAAAATACCGTGAGGATCCTGACGGGTCTCTTGACGGGACACTGTAGGCTCCGCAGCCACTTAAATATATTGGCATAGCGGATAGTGGACTGTGTCGCTTCTGTAGCATGGAGTAAGAAACTTCAGTGCATTTACTATGTGAATGCATGGCAATCATCAGCAAAAGAAACAAGCTTCTGTGCATGTACGTTCTCTCACCGGAGATCGTTCTTACCCTAAGTCCAATCTAAATACTAGAATATATGCAGGCCATTGGACTTCTGGGAGAGCTCTGAGCCGTGAAGGGAGTACAATAGATCCATTTGGGTCGCAGTACATCGTTACACCCATTAATAATAATAATAATAATAATAATACCAAGATAAAAGCGGAAAAATGAACCTCTAATCTATAAAATTAATTAGATAAGAAGAAATAGAGAAACAAATAATATGGTAGGATCAAGGTCTGGGCAAAAAAGAGGATTCGATGCAAGTATCGTAACTGCTAAAAAAATCAAATTATAAAAAATCAAATTAACAAAATACATATGAAAACATTTTTTTCAAATTTAATTTTTTGTTTGAATATTATAGAAATTATTTTATAATGAGTATAATATAATATATATAATATAATAACAGAAACGTAACATACAATTAATCCTTAAAAAAAATTTCAAACCGAAAATTAAAAAAAAACGATAAATAATTTTTAAATTTTCTATTCAACCAAAAAAAAAGAACAACAAAATGAAAGTAGACGACAAATAACACTAGTTTACACGAAAAATGAACCTTCGTAAAAAGCACCGTTTTCGAGATATTTTCGAAAAACATGCTTTTGGGCACTTATCTCAGTTATTATTTCAGTTAGTGCGTAGAATCCGAATCCGGGGCCAGAATTGGCCTATCACGTCAGGATTTTGAGATATTTGAGGTTATTTACCCGAAAAACTGAGTTTTTTTAAATATCTCAAAATCCTGACGTGATGGGCAAATTCTGACCTCGGATTCGGATTCTACGCAGCAAATTACTTCGGAAATGACCCTTAGCTTTTCAACAACTGACATAACTCCGGTATTTGTAGACCTGTGAAATGCCAATGACGTCGAGGGGATATACTTCGTAACTTTGAATAGCCATAACTTTGAGAAAAAAAATCGTAAATGATTGCTTGAACTTTTAAATTAAAGGGTAAGAGTGGTACTTAATGATGTAACTGAAGTGACAGACTACAAAAATTATTTTCACCCTGTACATAACCTCAAAAGTAGGAAAAAACTCAGTTTTTCGGGTAAACAGCCACAAATATCTCAAAATCCTGACGTGATAGGCCAATTCTGGCCCCGGATTCGGATTCTACGCGGCAAAATACTTCGGAAATGAGCCTTAGCTTTCCAACAACTGACATGACCCCGATATTTGTAGGCCTGTATTATTAATACGCTTTAATATAGGGTGAACCTGATTTTGTGCGTTCTTTTTTTGGGCGGTCATATTGCATTAGATAAATATTGGGTCAGCCCATGGTAAGTTGATAAGGTGATGCCGCCTGTATGCTTACTCTCTTGGTTTATCTCTTAACGCCAGTGGAAACCACCGAAAAATATTTTTTTAAAGCTACATGTGAAGTTTGGGCGATTTTTTTATGCGATTTTTTTGTGCGGTCCCTATCTCCCGTACAAAAACAGGATTGAATAAAATTTTTCATCAAAGCAACAAAATTGTATACATTTTGATTCGTATTAAATTTATTTAATAAGTTCAAGAACTAAGCACTTCAAGCTAGAGCTTTAAGTATGCTAACCATTAAGAAAGCCACCCTAATAGCTATTCATAAGTAAATACAAGTACGTAATAAAAGATAATTGTTATCATATAGCAAGAGTAATTTAAATACACGATATCTTACTAATTTTAGCCAGAACCCTACCGCATAAAGCAGCACACCTTGAAACCGCAAATAAACCGGCTCGACGAAACGGTCAGTAGGTAAGCTGAAACCTCTAAGCCAGTTTTTGCGCATCACTTCAGTCGATTCAGTGATCTGCTTGGGTTTCATTGTGATACTGTGCACATGGAGAACCTTTTTTATTTTTATATACTTGTAAATTTTTTAACAAGATATGTTTTTTTTCTCTCAACATAATTGAAAGATGATTTCATACTCAAAAACGTGCAGCCCTGCTGTGAGCTCTTGAACTCAAAATATAAATACTACTATATTTGTGGCTGCTTTAAATGTTTGGCTCTGGGATCATCCCAAAAAAACCCATTTGCAATAAATCATGTTTGAATGATTAAATAGTTTAGAAGATTTATGCGCATGCATATTGAACAGTTTGTCAATATTTTCTCAGAGTATTGCTCAAGGTGGTTTGGCTGTGTATAAGAAAATATTTGAAGTGTGCATATGCATATGCGACGGTTGACTGCAATATTTCGGAAATAGTTTACTCTAGAAAAGCTTGATTTTTTTTGGCTATAAAATACTTAAAAATTTATGGAAAAAGTTTGTGTTTTTCACAGCTACAAAATTGTGAGCATTTTAAAGGCCGTGCTCCGGAAAACAAATCGGTAAAAATAAAGAATGAGTAAAAATTATTCGGATTCGTTTTAAGGCCACATGGTTGGTGCTTCTAATTTCACCAAATAGCATTTTTTATAAAGTTTGAAACCGACTACTTTTTTGCAAAAGGAATTGAAAAGAATTGGCCCAATAGGCTTAAAACCTATTTTTGCTACACTACTGCTATTTCACGTACACAAACACGGTCATGTCTTGCTTAAAACATGAAGAATAGAAGGGAAATTCAACTACGTATATTTCAACAAGAGTATTCCAATAAGCCGGTTTTTAGAATTCATTACTTGCCGCTGTTCGGTCCCCGAAAAATTTCATGAAGTTTGTTCACAGCTTTAGGGAACCCTACATTAATGCGATCAAAGCATTTGTGAACATTAAAATAATTCTGGATGCAAGAAGATTTGTTATTTTATGATCGCTCAAAAGAAGGATTTAGGCAAATAGAGCAAAGAAATGTTGAGGAAATTCTGACGGGAAGCTTTAAATAAGAAAGCTGAACATTAGTTTCACCAGCATACATTTAATGATGTATATATACACCTTTTGGATTCAAGATTATTTGTCACCTAGGGTATAATTTGTTGATCGCGAAAGAGATGAGACTGAAACTAAGCAAACGATTTTATAGGTCTTCAGAAACAAATCACTTCACGAATAGTCGAATATGTGGCCACCAGACCGCTTAAACTTTTTAGAACGTCGAATTCATAATACAACCATGTGCTTATTTAAGTCTTCGAAGAATTGAGTAAAAACAGAACGTTTTTGACCATGACAACGCGGGCTCTGATACTTCGGGTACTGAAGAGACAAAATGTCGCTGGGTTATTCGACGTAAAGTCACCATTTGGCAACTATCATCATCTTTTGTGCGCCTGAAAATGTGGTGCCAAATTCATATTTTTCATATTTCATACTATATTTTAAAATTTTTTTCAGATTATCCAAAAATGTATGGAACTTCTTCTTTCCAAAACAAATTTTTGTTTTGTTTTTTTCGGCCGAAATACTAAAGCCAACCCTCGCATGCGATTTAAAGATCTTTGTGCTTTGTGAAACTCTATCCGCCGACATTATAAGGTAGCTGCTTGATTGCATGCATTCTGTTAGCACATTTAAATAACTCTTAATATCACGTTTACAAAACAAACGCCTACTCCGTATCTAAAAGTCACTATTAATATGTATATTAATGTGCAGTCATAAAAATCACTCAAACTCAAGGCATTTAGCAACGGCACATGTTTACATACACTGAAAGAAACTAACAAGCCCCCAAAGAGTTAAGAAATGTGCCTGTTTATTTCATAAATAAACAAAATTCTCGTAGTCGGCATTTTGCTCCAACTCGCTTTGTATGTCATCCTACACATAAAGTATGTCAAACCAGTTGTTTATAAATAAAACAGAGACCCGCCAAAAAGAAAAGACAAGAATTGTATTTAATTAAACAAAACAACATGAACCAATGTATAATAAATTAATATAATAATTTGGTGTTAACTGACTACATTGACCCCAAAAAAAAAAAAAAGAGCGGAACTTAGTACTTGGCGTGTGTCAAAATATTTAATTAATATGGCCTAAATGTAACTAGACAAAGCTTTTGATAAGCTAATAAGCACATCAAATGAGATAAAGCAATTGTTTGGGAGAGAGTTAGAAATATTTGTGCACTCAGCCATGAGCAGAAGAACCTAACTGCATTTAATATCAGTTATTTGCTGCGGCTAGATATATAGTATGATTAACTGTCAATATGCTATATGGTACAGTTGACTTCAAGCGTGGGCGCAATTATTACGCACTTATTGAATTAGGCAGCGAGAACTATGGAAAAAACAAGCGGAGAAGAAGCTCCATTGGCAACCACCCACACGTAGACGCATCTAATTGATAGTTTTACCTAGTGGGAAAGCACGTTTGATGATTTGCTAATATGATTTGTGTAATATAATTAGAGCCAGGCACTTAGCATTGGTTTTTAAGTGCCACACATCACTCACAGAACTTGGAGCACCTCTCTAAAACTGTTAAGTCATGTTTTAGCCAAATATTTGCATATGTACATAGTGCTCTTGGCAGCACGCATTGTAATAAGGGTGTGTATAAATAAATATAATGCCGACTAAGCTAAGTACTGAGATTCTCAAATTCTGAATCTTGAAACCTTCGCTAAATTATCAGCAAAAAATAACAACAACAAAAAAGAACAGCGAAAATTATAACGACTGTTTCATCCGGCAAGAAATGTGATTAGAGACTGTATGTTTTTGCAATCTCACAGAATCCCGACATAAAGCTGCCGAGATAAGCTTTTTGATAGATGGCTTTTGATTCATAAAATACGCTTAGCTGGAATCTTTACTATATATAAGACATTAGAGCGCTAATTAAATCGAAAATCTATTTCCGCTTTTAGGCTCTACTTTCTACGACGATGACGACGTTGAGTGTCAAAACACAAATATGTATATATTCCCATGTAAATATGTAGATTTATAATAAACTCTTAGCTGAAATCTTTGCTGTAAGATATCAATGCGAAAGCAACGTTTAGTTAGTTTGAAAATTCATTTCCGATTTTTCCTTAAACTTTTTACGACGTTGATGACGTCGAGTTATTGTTTCGACGAGTGTTAGGCAATCTAAGTCTATAAATACAAATATATGTTCTTATGTAGCAATGCAGGTTTCGAAGTTTTTATTGAAGTGTACGAAATCTCTTTTACGATAAGCTACTTCAATACAAAATAAATCTATTGATGTCTAAATTACGCTATTCAGTAAAAAATCAACCCAAAGATGCAAGAAATGTCTCCTAATTACGTTTTCAAAATATTTTAAGAAATAAAATTCAAATTTATTTAAGCGACTTCGCAGGGAAACAGAATAGAAGAAGAATTCATTAATTCGCCATACAGAAATAATACGATTAGAAAGAAAAAAATATGTTTTGATTACACTATTCTATGGATACATGGTACCTTGCTCCTCGTCTTTAGAAACGTTTCACGAACCTCATAAAAAAGACAGTTTCGAAGACTTTTGAGCTGAATGCTGACTTACTAGTTCTTTTCCAATTTCTTTTCTTTTCAAGAAAAAAGCTAATTCTCGTCAAAATTGCAACTCATAAAAAAAAATTTTATTCCTGCATAGTCCTTCTAAGAACTTTCCAGTTGGAACATTTTTTTTGGTGCCAAGCGATATTTATAGCTAAGTTCCGCAAATTTGTACCGATTTTGATGAGAATCAAAAGTTTTATCAAAGAAGTCATTTTAAGGTTATGGGGTAAGTATCAAGTCGATATGTTGAGGGGTCTGGGAGAAAATACGGTTAATCGATTGCGGGGGGTGGGGGATACCATTTGGATGTGGATTGGTTCATTAGAGCAACATGAATCAGCTTACCAAAAATTGTAATGCTAGGTCTCTTGTTACCATAATTACGTAGAGTCAAATATTGACGCAGTTTATAGGCAAGGGGTGATGAAATTTGTACATTTTTTGCTATAACTTTTATTCTTATTCCGATTTTGTTTATTTTTGACACGCAGCTGCATGAAACCAAAAAGCACGGCTCTGTTAAATTTCAAAATATTAAGCTGTGTGTCTAAAAACCGCTGCGGGGGAACGGGGAAAGCTATGGACATGATTCAAAAAACTTCATCTTCTCAGGAAATATGCGCACCAGCTGGTAAGGTTTCGTATCTCTAGCTCTTATAGTCTCCGAAATCTAGGTGTTTATACAGACGGACGGACGGACATGGCTCAATCGCTACCCGAAGTTATGAGAAGCATTTTGGTACAAACGACTTGGGGTCTGCCACGCCTCCTTCTGTCCGTTACATACATTGCACAAATCTAGTTTACCCTTTGTACCTCTAGGTACAGAGTATTAAAATAATAAGAATAATATTATTCTTTCATTTCTGCACCTTTATTAAGTTATTGGGGAAAATTTGTTTTTTCTATTTTCTCTTTATAAAATGTAGTTAAAATTCGTAACTCAAAAATTCGTTATGCGGAGAGGTATCTAGAAAGTTTTAACGTTTTCGCTAGTTTGTTATACAGAAAAAATCGTAATTTGAAAAATTCGTTAGGAAATACACCTAATTCTGTTTTTATCACGGTCTAGAAAAATTTTTTTTTACATAATTTGATTTAATTTATCTCGAGTAAGAAAAGCTATTTGATTTCAAGTTTAAAGAAAAAAATTTGTATCAACATAATCTTTTAAAAATTTAGTAAGGGAATTCACCTTTCTAATTTACTTTTAAAGCTTCTTAAGGATTTAATAATCATAACTTTTCTTATGCGGTTTTTTTTTACACAGTGTTTCTGGAACATATCAAAAAAGACAGTGTTCTTGAAGAAATTCATTATAGGAAAATTTTTTTTTTGCAGATGTTCGTCATACGGAAGTTCTTCGGTAGTATTAACATTTTTTCAAATGCAAAAGAGTATTCAAAATTTGTTAGCTTTAGTATCTGCTTGTTTCTCCTTATTTGCGTATTACGCAACAAACTGCGCAAAATCTAACTTAGTATAACTTCAACTATAGTACACATAATACATAATTAATATAAATATTAGGGGCTTTGCCGTGATACTAAAATTCTGTATAAGATTTATACTTTTTGGCAAAGAGCCAACAAAAAACAAAAAGCAAACATATTTTGTTTGTTTTGCCTTGGAAGATGACGAAAGAGGCGAGGCATTGGGAATTTTGGTGAGCACACACCCAAAGACACCCAAACACACGCACACATTAACCTACAATCTTTTCGCACTGTGTATGATATGAACACATGTCACATGCATAACTTAATGCTAATAATAAATAACGCTATTTTTGATCTTTTCCCACGCAAAATAAAACCAAAAAAAAAAACAAACAAAAGTACAAAGAGTAGAAGCGGCTCAAAGCCAATGCAATAAGAAACATGCAAGTAAGTCAGGGGCGGATCCAAGGGGAGCGTCATGTTGGCAAGCAGCCGCTCCATAATTTCAGAGCTACAAATTTTGAATTACAAGTTGCGATCAAGACTGACATAAGTAACATTTTTGCACATAATTAGCAGTTTTCCCGAAATCGAAATAACAAATCGTGATTTTAAGCCTATTAAAGAATTTCCCTAATAAAAATTTATAACAATGTTACAGTTTCCGTAAAAATTCTGATTGGCCATTTTGAGAAGTATGTATTTCAAAATTTTAGATTTTTTTTTATTTCTCCCTCGTTACCATTTATATTTTTTACTACTGCTGGTGTACAAAATTTAGACTCCCCAAAATTTTTTTGGATCCGCCCCTGAAGTGAGTGACACACCTACATAAAAAACACCGAAGAAGAGAAAACAACAACAAACGAGGTAAATGGCCATAAAAGGCTTAAAACAAAACAGAGAATAGCTTGGAAATGGCTTCAAACAAAACAGAGAATAAAGTGGAGGAAGTGCAACTTACCAAAACGGCGCTCTCACGCACCACCTGAGAGACGGTCTCTCTCAGCTGTGCGGCCATGCCCGGCTTATTTAACCCACGCGTGAATTTGCGCTCCATTCTTGTAGTTCTATGTAGTTGTTGTTAGTTGTTGCTGCTGTTGTTGTTGTTGTTGCTAGTGGCAGGGTTCAACTAAACGCAGTGTTGCATGAAACAAGTTGTTGTTGCTGTTTGTGTGTGGGCTATGCAAAAACCGGCAGCGCTTTTTTAAAAATAGCAACAACAAAGACACTAAACATACATACACAGGGACAGACACATGGACATGCGCCCAACAAACACACGACACACCAACAAGCTGCTCTGCTGGGATGTCGCAAAGGGATGCGCCCTGTTGTTATGCTAGGATGACTAATGCTTAATCCTGTATAGAAGCGCGCTGCTCGCAGCTTTTTATTTATTAATGTGCATAATTTGATGCACAAGAACAACACTTTGTGTCCTTTTTTGAAGGACACAAGCTGCTCATACAATCACACTCACACATGCACAGAGGAAATGTATTTTTTTTCTTCTTTTTTGCTGCCCCTTGGCTTTTGTTATACACACGAAGGACGCAATTTGCAAATTTTTTCGCAGCACATTAACATTCTAACACTTTTTAGTGCCACATTAATATAAACAATATGTTTTAGTTATTAAATACACAGCTGCTTTAAGTAAACGAGAGCGGCACACAAACAAATGTAAAACAATTCTGTTGTTTACGCGCGTCAGCAGTAAATTTATTGTAGCTTTTATTTTGCTTTGCGTTTGTTTTTATTTCGCGCCCGGCCGCGTAAAGACGTGCGCACGTTCGAGTTTATTATTTAAAAATGAGTGTGTCTCTTGCGGATTTTGAGTCTGTTGAATTGGCAAGTGTCGATAGACCGATAGCTAAGCTCTTCGATTGTCGTGGTGAGCTGTAAGGCAGAACTCACCACTGCAGTTGTTGGCGCGTATAAACTTAACAGCGCAATTTGAAAATACGCATTGCTGCTTATTTTATTTTTTATAGACTTTTTTTAAATTAGTTTTTATTTTAAAACGTAATTAATAGGCTTTAATAGTTAACATTCGTATTATATGCGTAAAATAAATGTTTTTGTTTTAGCAGCTGTTTGGCATTTTACAAAAACATTTTTCAGCTGCTTCTTCTTCAAATCGCCATTCAGCGAAGCAGTGCTGAAAAATAACAGATTACTGCTGAACTAAGCCATATGCTATAATTATGCAGCAGCAAGCTTTTAAGTGCGTGTGCAGCATTTAATTTATGTATGAAACAAGCAGCTTTTTTGAATTGAAAATATTAGTTAGTAAATTAAATTAAATTTTATTTGTTAAAACATTTGTTAGTAAATTAAATAAAAATTACTTTTTATCAGTTTCGAAACTTCAGACCTCAGACTGGAGATCGTTGACCACCAAATTAATAAGCACATTAGCCGGTACAACAATAATATTGCACGGAGGCTCCAAAACAGGCTAAAGGCTTTGGGATTCTAATCCAATCAAGGCATGAAAAACAGAAAGCTTTAAGAATTTATTAAAACATACAAACTAAAAAACACGGCGCTAGAAGTTTCAAAAAAGAAAGAGACTACACGAAAGCCTTGTAAAAAGTCCCCACCATTGGCACATCACCTAATACATACTACCATCCAAAGAAGTTTTTTCGGCAGTATCCAATAAGAAAAACCGGAAAAAAAATGGAACACCTTACCTAAAACGTTGCCACTTCAAATATGTTTTCCATATTAATAGCAATAATAAATTAGGCTCATTTAAAAAAAAAATTAGGAAAATACGTTAATATTAGTTCAGTTCAGAGATCTAAGTAGAAATTCGTTAATATGAGTTCAGTTCAGAGATCTAAGTAGAAATACGTTAATATTAGTTCAGTCCAGAGATCTAAGTAGAAAGCAGAAAATGCTGAAGATAGTTTTTTTTTTCAGTAAACAAATCATAATTACATACCTTAAACGCAAATTTTAATTTACAATTTAAATTTTACAATAAAATATATATATCATTCACTTTGCCGCAAAATATTTCAACTGCTTCTTCTTCCAACTGCAGACATTCGCGGCAGCAGTGTTGTTAGTCGGCATTTAAGCAGCTCAACAAAAGCTCTTTGCTACAGTAACTAAAGCAGCGAGCTCTTGAGCGCACTTAAGTCTTTTAAATTTGAAACCGTTTGGGTTTTTTGATGGTTGATTTTTATTCAAAATTTTTCAGATAAATAAAATATGCAACGCTTTGATTCGTTTTCGTTAATTTATTTTATTTACTTTTAGGCGCACTCGCTCGCATAGGAAATACACATAATTGTACGTACAATAGAAACAAAATGCTTTTAAGGCATAAAAAAATGTACATAGCTTAATTCTACACAAGAAAGTTTGTTATTTACATTAAAAAATTGTTTACAAAATATACCGAATTTACGCTGGCAGCAAAACTTAAGTGTAGAATAATAACAAATTGGCTGTGGACACAAAAAAATATTGTTTAAAAATGGCAAATGTTCAGCATGGTTACGTTTTTCGAAAAGAATCTTGACATGTCAGAATACCCCTCATCGACTTCCGCAACAGCTTTAGTCCGTGGTGTGCCAGAAATCTTTACACGGTTGTTTTTTTAATATATCATTGTAAAGATTTCTGTCACACCATTGGATTGTTTTTTACAGCCTAATCTTCCAGTTTTGCAGCGCTGGTTATTCCGGTATTATGCAACCATTACAATAGCATCTGTTCTTCATCTACTTAAATCTCAAAAAGTTGCTTGCACCACCCAAAGCGCCATGCCCAAAATGCAGCGGACCCTGCGCCGTTTCGGCACGTGTGCGCACATCCCGTATAGAAGCCACACGCTGCTGTCCACTGATATAGCCCAAAGAGCCGGAACCCAGATAAACATTGCCATTGGGCAGTTGTATATAGCCCAGACCACCGGAGCCCAAGGCAATGGCGTCACCTTGTTGCGTGCGTAGTGCTCCCTGTGCCTGTTGCTGCAGCACCGCAGAATTGGCACGGGAATCAATTTGCACGCCGCCAGCTGCACTGGGTCCAGTGCCGCCTACAGCATGCGCACGGTACTGATCAATGAAGGAGGAGCGCAGAAAAGGTGGTGGATTCTGATCAATGTCATTATCAATGATTTCAATGACGGCGTATTGTTTCAGCTGGCGTCCATTAAGCGAATAAGATTCACCCGGACTGATCAGCGCCGTCTTGCCATAAGGCACACGCAATGGCTGTGCTGCAGCGGGCACATACTGCGGCGCATGCTGCTGCTGCACAGCACCCACTGCACTAGGTGGGGCGCCATATTGTGCATGTGGCTGAACAAGACGCACTGACTGCTGCACATACGCTGGCGCCGTTGGCACTACATGTATGGGCGCAGCGGCAGCCACATGCTGGGAGACGCGCAGAGCTTGTGGCGCCAATGGTTGACCCAGAACATTGGACGGACCCCCGCTGTGCGTGCCATGGTAGCTGACCTGTCCATAGGGCGTGGCAGCGGGCGTTAAATAAGTGCTAGCTGTCTTTTGTGGATAGTATTGACGCACTATAGTGGCAGCTGGAGCGCTAGGAGGCGTATGCAGCAGCGTCTGACCATGACTACGGGGCGTGGGCAATGCTGGCAGAGCGGGCACAGGCGGCAGCGGTCTTATGGTGGACAAGCTGGCAAATTGATGGCCATGATAGCTGGGTGCAGTCGGTGCAGTGGGTCGATCATAATGATAGCCAGCAGTGGCTGTTAAAGGCTGCAACAAAGCCAGCAGCAGGAACAGCCGGGGCAACACTTGCAGCATATGACTGTGCATCTGTAAATAAATAAAAGATATCAAGATAAATAAATAAATAATAATAAAACGTTAAGTGTTGTTCATATGACAATAAAGCGCAACATTAATCAATCTTATGGATACTTAATGACAGCTCTTAAAAAAATTGAGCAAATCAATTAAGGCGGCTACCGTTTACTTTTTGTTTTGCTTTTTATTTCGCTTTTACACGGTTTGTTAAATACTCTTGATGAGGGTATATTTACTTTGTCGCAAGTTTGGTAACGCAAAGGAATAGACTTAGAAAAGCTAAACTGTTCCGAATTTCGTAACCGAATTTTGGAATTTTTTTTATATAAAGAATTTTTTCAGGTACAGAGCTTCTTGAATTGTTTATAAAGAGTTTCTCAATAACGATCAAATTTTCTGCGATTACACTTTATGGAAGCTTTACTGTATTTTATAAAAGCTACAAAAAAAAGTTTTAAAAAATAATTTTTGGTTGAAAATCGATGTCGGGAGTATTTCAAAATATGTCTACCCTCTACCTTGGTAAAGGAGTTAGTTTGTGCAAATAAGAGAGGGAGAGAGGCCGGAGACCCCAAAAGTTACCTTCAATATTGCCAATAGGACAAAAAGGTTCTGTCTGTATGAAAGCCTGAATTTTGGAGATAATAGGAGCTAAGATAACCAAACTTGACATTTGCCTTTTATGTCCAGCCAGATCACGTTCATTTGTTTCTTCTAGCCCTTCCCCCCCCTCACAATTTCAAATTGCTATAGTGTTTAATAACTAAAACTAAAAATAAATATTCCATATGGGTATAGGATTGAATCTACCAGAAAACAAAAATGCATTGTGAAAAAAAAATTGCAGGAAAAATAGCCCAATGTGCTAACCGGAAGAATAGGCCAGATCCGAACATTTTATTTGAGCTCCCAATTTCACCAAAACGAAATTTGTATGTGGTTTGAAACCGAATCGGTTTCAATTGGTTTTTGGAATTGAATTTGTTGCAAGAGGAATTAAAACGAATCGGAAAAATAAGTTTAAGTGTGTACCCATTTAAAACTGAAATAATTTTTTTGATATTCTTTGATATTTACCGATGCAATTTCAAGTTAAATAATTATTGATAAATATTTATAGTCACTACATATTATTATTATTAATTTTCTAAATCAACCCAAAAAAAAGCTTGCATAAACTCAAAACCGAATTTCTATATCGATTATGTCTAGCATAAAAGAATTTTCATAGCCTTCCTTAAATGGTTCATGACTTGCATAAAAAATGTCCCTTATAATAAGAAGAATAGCATAGTCGTGGATAATTTCCCTCGAAAGGTGTAGAGCTGTGCTAAATAAGAGTAAGGGAAATGGAGAAGATGGCGACAGCAAAAAATGTGGAATTGGGAGCACGCAAAAACGAATAAAATTAAAATTGTTCGTTTTCGTTTTTCGCTTTCCGAAGCAGGGCCGAACTACTTTTTTGAATAGTTTGAAAAAACTGTGAAACCCAATTTTCTTTAAGCTTCAATAGATTTTTAAGACATTACATACAAAACAATTGACTGCGACGATCGTAAGCCCGTAAGCCCTGTACAAACAGGTATAATAATTTAAAAAAAAAATCAAAACTGCAGAGCACCCAGAAATGGTAAGCTTCTAGAATGAAAATGTTGATATGAAAAAATTTCATAAAGGGTCTAGCTGGATAAGGAACAAAAAACTGCAACCAACGATTTATAAAAAGTAAAGATGCAGTTCGTTGTATAAAAAATAAAAATTTTCCGAAAATTTCAGCTTAAATTTGCTTTTTTTTTTTTTTTTTAAATTATAAGAAAAATTGTATTTTAACAACATAAACAGACAGCATAGACAAAAAAATGGTTCAAAAAATATTCTGAACTTTAGTTCAAAAAATTAAAAACACGATATTTTTTTAGATTAGACCGTTACAAAAATTTAAATTTCAAAAATTTTATTTTTATCTATTAATAAATCTGGATTATTTGTTTTTAAAAATCATTGGGACAACTTTTTGTTCCTTATTCTGGTAGACAGTTTTTGCCGATAAACTTTAAAAATATTTGATAGATATTTCAATTAATCTTAAATTTAGTTTAATTTAATTATAAGATGTATGACGTCATCGTTTGACTTTCGTCAACTAAGCGCAGGGCCATAGAGAGAAAATCCGGACCCGGGGGGAAAAAGTACCGGCCCTTCTATTACACCTTTAACTTAAATCACGACATTACGACAGTAATTACACCAGGCCACTGAGAAAACCACGGGCCCGGAGGGAGTCCCCCCTTCCCCCAACCTCTCGTCGGGCCTGACTAAACGCATTACCAAGTGTTTGTACAGTAAGTACCTACGTAGAGACAAACTATCATGTAAAGTTAAATCGGCACCAGACTAACTGCAGATACTTGTCTTTCACATTCAGAATCAAAGACAGAGAGACACCACTGACTGCACCAAGATTTCTACGGTAACAGATCTGCAAGTGTATCCCAACTTCCACTATCCCAATAAAAAGCTGCTCTTTAGCGCGCTGTTTTATTTGTTTTGTTACTTAATTGGATTCAATTTGCGGCGCGCGCCGCATTGCAATAAGCAACAGGCAGCGGCAAAGCTGCCACATGGTTGCATTCAGAAACATATTTATAATTGGTGTGATATTTCATGCATCGTTGGTTCCCGGCTCAATCATATGGTATAACTCTTTTTGAAGTCATAATAACCGCAACTAATTAGTCAAACGGGCGAGCATCGTTTAAGCATGCAAAGCGTTAATCAATTGTCGGTCCAAAAAACCCTCAATTACCATAAAAGTTGAATACGTAATTGTATATTTAAACGCAAAAATAAACAAAAGAATGACGCCTACATGGGGGCGTGCTGGACCACACTTAACACGTTCAACCAAGCCATGTTATCAATCTTTGTTGGTCTGGTCATAGACAAAAGCCGGGTCCAAAACGGGCGCACAAAAGCGCCACTAACTAATGATATTAATCAACGGGCACAGCGCCAGTCTCCGAGCAGCAGGTTCAAATGTGGGGCCAGGTGAGGGCCCAGACACGGCCAATGCTACTGGTTTGTCTATGGGTCAGTGGTGTACATAGTGGGGGAGAAATAGAGGATATTTCGAAGACTTAAAGAGGTAGGAGTATCAAATTTTGTCAGTGGGTAAGACTTGAAAACAGCTTTTGGAGAAGCAACCATTTCCCACAGTAGAAGTATGTGGGTTCGTTCATAGTTTTGAATTTGAAATCTTTAAAGTCAACACATGCATTACTGGTTTTATTAACCATTCTCAAGATTCCCAGCAACATGTTTTTACTGTTTACTACCAAATCTTTCCTAGTAGAAACTTGAAACTAGCCGTTTTTGTTAGTATTAGCGTACAAAGGGGTTTTGCCCCCTGCTTCATCATTCACCAATTGTCAGCCGCCTCGCTTTTTTCACCGGGTGCTCACTACAAAACATTTTTTTTAAATTATAGAAAGATATCTATATTTACAATTCTAGTAGTCTTGGAATATGTCATAAAATTGAAGCAGAAAAATAAATGATGACGATGAGCACGACGACGATAAGAAACTGTTTTACAAAAACAACCCATAAATGAGTTATTTTGGAGATTACATTATCCTAACGTGGTAGTATTTTTTTGGACCTCGGATTCAGATCTAGCGACCCCAAAAACACATAAAAACCATAGCCGGACAACAGATTGTTGCGTGTTATTTAGAGTTTATATCAGAACCCTGATATGCTTGTGTTTTTTGCTTTGGGAAAAGCTGAGCTCTGAATCCGATTCAGAGAGGTAATATGTTATTTTCCCTATTTTTACTATTGCTGTAATTTTTAAGGGTGCTTTAAGTAAAAATCTGAAACTATATATAGAGCACAGTGAACATTATTTTTGTCTGTATTGCAGCCTGAAGGCTCTGTCCACAAATTTTATATAATTTAGAGATAATAAAAAAAATTAAATCAGAGACATCTGTGAGAAAAATTCATTCAAATTTTTGAAAATTTATTTTAATATAAGTGCAAAGTTGAGCTTATTAAAAAAAAAGAAATAAATTAAAAAAAAAAATGATTTATTTTTTATATAAGCTGAACCATTAGTAGCTGGCACTTATATTAAAATAAGTTTTCAAAAATTTGGTATTTATTTTGAATGCGTTTTTCTTACAGAAATTCTCTGATCTCTATGATAAATAATAAGGTATAATTCCAGGAAAAATTGGATTAAAAAAAAAAAACTTTTAAAAGTTCATAAAATCGTAGATGGCTAAAATTAAAAAAATTTTAATTATTAATTAATAATTTTCCTATTAAAAAATAAAATTGGTCTTCCATGAGCAGAAGCGTTGTTAAAAAGGCATTTAGTACCCAACTCGATTACAATTCAGTTCAAACTAGATACGTTCTTTAAAGATTAACCCAAAGAGTGAGTATATTCACATCTAGAATTCTGTTATTAATTATGAATAATATATAATACTTATATATAATATAATAAGAAGAATCTTGGAAATTCAATATGGTTGATTAATTCAAAAGTCACAAAAAGCTATCGATGAGTTTGATTTGCTATGTTCTTTTTATTATAGAGCCGGCTTAGCTGCCAAGGCAGTTTGTGATTTTAGAACTTCAATGCGAAATCATAAAAAAATTTGCCAAAAAATCCCACAAGCCTGAATTTTTTCATTTAATTTTTGAGCAAAAATTTGCAAATAAGATAGCTAGAAATGCAATGAATTCTGCTTGTTGGTTTCAAATCCTAAACCCCTTTAATCCCAAATTCAAACTACGCCACTGCTATTTGTTGTTATAGTCGGTGTTAGTTACTTTGGCAGCTTGGCGTGCTCTGAGGCGCGTGGGTGCCCAAGTCAGCGTAAGTTCATGGGAAACGTTCCCACCAGCTTGTTTACATAAACTAAGTGTTTAATTAAGTTATTAAGACTTCAGAAAAATCAACAGCAGCAATAGTGTAACGAACCGATTAATAGAGCCCATTTGTCGAAGAATTTCCACACTCAACTATGCAATGTCTTCTTGACCAGTTTGTTGTTCAAGTTTTTTGTTTATAATATTTTAAGAGCACTTTGAAAAAAAAAAATGGTCCTATAAATCAGGCGACACGCACAAAAAACGCATTACCCTACCTGCGTTTACTTCTTGACTATGGCAGTATCTGGTATCTAAAGTATCTAAGCCAGCTCACAAATAGATTTGTAATAAATTATGTGCTCCATACAATGCACTGTATAATAAATCAATAAATGTTGCTATACGCAACTTTTTGTGCAACTTTTGAGCTTAACTATTTTGTGGTTTTTTTTATACTCTTTGAGAGAGTATATTAAGCGTGACAGTTAGTTTTTTTTATACATGTGACCTTCCGGCAAAACCATTTAACATAAATATGCTGGTTTATATAATATATTATGTAAATCAATTTAATCCAAAGTGTTTTGTGATTTGAAAGTTTTCTCATTTTTTTTCTAATTTATTAATACATTCAGAAGATTAAATAAATCCATTAAAGTTCGAAATTACTCAAGAAAAAGATAGTTGCACTCTAGAATTTATAAGAATTTTTTGTTCTCTTATTTTTCTGAATGGAGAATAATATACTCTCAATCTCAGCATTAAGAATGAACGTTCTCTTACAAAGTGTACGAAATGCTCCTTCAGAGCACCTCCCTTTAAAATAATTCTTAAATTAAGAATTATTTTCTTTTCTTATCTTTTATTTTCTGAGAATTGTTCTTAAATAATTTTAACATTCTCAAATTAAAAATTGATGTCTACAAAAAAATTCTCTTCAAATAATAACTATCAATCTTAGCATTAAGAATATTCTTACAATGTTCGAAATGCTCTTTGAGAGCACTTCTTTTTAAAATCATTCTTAAATTAAGAAATTTTGTTTATTTCTTTTCTTTTCTTTTCTTTTCTTTTCTTTTCTTTTATTTTCTTTTCTTTTCTTTTCTTTTCTTTTCTTTTCTTTTCTTTTCTTTTCTTTTCTTTTCTTTTCTTTTCTTTTCTTTTCTTTTCTTTTCTTTTCTTTTCTTTTCTTTTCTTTTCTTTTCTTTTCTTTTCTTTTCTTTTCTTTTCTTTTCTTTTCTTTTCTTTTCTTTTCTTTTCTTTACTTTTCTTTTCTGACCATTCTTAAAGAATTTTAACATTCTCAAAATTAAAAGTTTCTATCTACAAAAAGAATCTCTGAAAATTAGATTTCTTTTCTGAAAAATGAAAAAATTGCATTTGGTATAATTTTTTTTTCAGTGTAGGATCTAATTTTTCTCAGTGTACGATCTTAACATTGAATTTCGCTTAAAAGAAAAACACTATATCAAAAAAAGTTTAAAATTGACTTGCTGGGTAAGCGGATTAGGTCCCAAATCAAAAGTCGACTTAGCTCAAGTGTTGAAAAATGTATTTATTTTTGCTACGAAGTTTTCGACAAAGAACTCCTGAAACCTGAAACTGTTTCTTGTACCTTGAAATAAAATATCGCAGGCCAAAATGGATCCAGGTTTGGTCATAGGGGGGTGTTTGTCACTTAGAAGTGCATATATATCAGAGGTCGCAAAAAACTGTCAACCCATCTTTCCAACTTTTGGGGGATCCGGACTTCCGGTGCTTCCAAATGGAGTATACTTCTCATTAAATTAAAGAAAGTCTAAAGGCCCATACGCAGTTCGAAAATTTTCGCACGGAATGACAAAACTTCATATAAAAAATATTAAAAATTTTGATACATTTATTTTTGGGAACATTATTCATAGTTTTGCAACGTTAGAGTTAGAACTTAATCTGCTTGGTTCTTAAGGCCCATACGCAGTTCGAAAAATTTCGCGCGGAATGGCAAAGCTTCATACAAAAAAAAAAATCCCATTTGGGATTTTATTTTTATACCTAAATCAAAAGGCCCATACGCAGCTCGAAAATTTTCACACGGAATGACAAAACTTCATATAAAAAAATATATATTATATGAAGCTTTGCCATTTCGCGCGAAATTTCTCGAACTGCGTATGGGCCTTAAGAGCCAAGCAGATTTAGTTCTAACTCTATCGTTGCAAAACTATGAATAATGTTCCCAAAAATAAATGTATCAAAATTTTTCAAGGGTAAAAGCTTTTGCAGCTTATGATCATAATTTTAACTTATTTTGGGAAAAATGTTGTAATATGTGATAATCTTAAAGAAATTTACTTTTTATGATAAAAATTTTTTAAAGAATTATTATAATTACTCTTCATATTGGCAAAAAATGGTATCCAGAAGTTTTATAGTTACTTGGAATCGGTTTAAAATATTACTATGTTAGACAAAAGAAAAAATCTCGTTAGTAAAAAATTCTCTTATAGATCAGTACTTTTCTTAGTGGTATAATAATTAACTCCAAATTTTTGTAGTCAAGATTTACGATATAGAATATACACTAAAAAGTATATGTACAATTGAACATAAAACTGCAAGGTGTCCTATAGTTTTGAAAAACACTGTATTATCGTCAAAAGCTTTGTAAGATCATTTAATTCAATTATTAGAGTTTGCCATTTCGAATCGATTTTTTAAAATAGGCTAATCTTGATTATATCCGAATATATTATTATATGGATATAATCGGAATCGAATTGAGAAATAAGCACAAAAATAGGAGCTGAGTACCAAACAAGACGTGACTAAACTGATTCGCATAACAAATAAGGAAATATCTGTTTAGTTATTTCAAGGTTAAAAAGCAGTTTTTCTGCATATCAATGATCAAGGTGGTGTTGATTTATTGCATAAATCTGTAGAGCACAGCATCTAAGTTTCAATCTTTGATACTGCGTATTATATGCGAATCTTAATTTTTTGTGCAAAACTCAAAGATCAAACTAGTTTGTAGTGTATAGTGCATAGCATGATCCATTATAACACAGTAGGATTGAAAATTACTGAGAATGCTCAAAGTCTGGTGTATTATTCGTATTTAGGAACCTTATAATCTTAATATTTAAGATTTGGCGATCAGATCATGTTAACTATGTGTTTTTAGGGCCGCCAAGTCCGAATTTAAAGTCTAAAAAACTCCAGTACGTCAGGGTAATTTAACAAAAATATTATATTAAAATGAACCAATTTTTTTAACATATGGATCAATATTTAACTATAACTATGAAAAACACTAAAAAGTTTATAAACAACCATCTTGAAAAATTGTTCATTCTCATTGTCATAACGGACAATGTTATATAAACTTCTAATTTTATATTCCTAAATGTATTATCTTCGGTCCCGTCGGGACTGGGAGCGACTACCGCATAAGAATGAACCACGAACTGTACGAGCTCTACGGCGACATCGATGTCGTCCAGAGCATAACAATACAACGTTTGCGCTGGCTCGGTCATGTCGTTCGTATGGACGAAGAAGCTCCAGCGAAAAAGGTGTTCGAAACGAGAGTCTACGTCGGACGACGAAGAGGGCGACCGCGTCTCCGATGGAAGGACCAAGTGGAGGAGAACCTGTCTACACTTGGTGTAATAAATTGGAGAAGACGCGATAGAAGCAGAAGCTCCTGGCGAGAGCTCTTGAGATCGGCTGTAACACGGTAACGGGTTGTGAAGACCACCTAATCAAGTAAGTAAATGTATTTATAAGCAACAAAAACAAATTTCGCTTACTTAGTAATTTGCGCATATATTCATTTTAAGAACATCTGTTTTTGGAACACATACCAAGCTATACCTGTATCTTTAAAATCATGAAAAAACTATTACATTTTTATTTATGTTTGTGAAAAAATTGTGGCAACACCGAAGTATTATTGCCGATAGGCGAGAGTGCGATAAACTCTTCGTTTGCGCAACGGCAAGAGGCATTAATGAGCCTATCACGCCTTATCTATCGTCTCAGCAAAAAACATCACACGTCGACGTCATTTCATTGTATAACTACATATTTAATAAAATAAAGGAAACTGCATATTAGCAATTAATCGTTTGATTGCTAAAAAAAAACTTGCTGGCGCCATCTACCAAAAATTATCACTTGTTGGCGCCATCTTGAAATTTTTCATGACAATATTAACTAGAAAGTAGCAATGATACTGTATATATTTAAATAACGTTTACATTTTTTGTTTAAATCGACAATGATACGACTACAAATTGATAAAATGCGCCATCACTTTGGCGCCCATAGCCGAACATCTTGAAAATTATTAGTTTTCTTTAATTGCCACAAATTATATGTGTTCAAAAACAATTCGATATCTTCAGTAGATTTAATATATTCAAGCGTATCTCAACTTCGCAGCAGTACACCTACTAACTATCTCTAGTGTCCAAGATATATTTTTTGTCTGCTCACATATTATGCATACAATGGCCAAAACGTTTTTCTTGTTGCTTCCATTTCGTGGAGCCTGTTTTACATGCACACGCACTTTTTGCGACAAAGCCCACCGAGCAACCCACTCCAAGTTAGCTGAGTAAGCCGCGCCAAGTGGAGCTGATCTCGTTCCCTCTGTAGCTCAACGAAGACTTTCGAGAGTTGCGTTCGAAACTCAATGAATGAATTGCATTGATTGAATTGCATTGAACGGCAAGGCATGCCCATACCGCGGGGCCTAAAAAGTCAACTGGATGGAGTCCATAAGTTTTACTGGTCTGGCACTTTGTGGATTTTCCACTCTGGTACGGTTAGTGTGTCAATGTGTTGGGTTTTTGATTTGTTGTTGATAAGTCTTTGGGTTGCACTGTATTTTGGCACGCGATTGCATCAGTTACAGCTACGATGTGTGTGTGTGGTGCGTGTGTGTGTGTGTGTGCTGCGTGTGTGTGTAGTTTTGGAACGGAAATTAGGTTGATCTTTGGTTTATTTTTTGGCCAAAATAATTAAAATGCCTGAACAAGGAGTTGGAATTGAAGTAGCCTGCGTGTGCCATGCAGTTTGGTGCCGCTCACTTTAGTGGCTTAAGTTAATCTTTAGCCCAAGTAATAGTAGTCGGCCAATCTCCTAAAGCCATAAAATGCAATCAACGTGACACTATTATATTAGCTCAGTCAGGATGTCACGTCATAGCCTCAAGTTGTGCAATATGTTTGCATTGATTATAATTTAAGTGCGTTAAAGTTAATTGTGGACTATGTTTTATCTTTCAGTTACTTGGTGGCTTTTGGCCAAATATGAAACCAGTTAAGTAAAAGAGTGTTTAAAATTAATAAGTTTTTCAGATTGCAACTGTCAAGTTAATTAACTGCTCAATATTGCCAGCCTTTTAATAAAGCTTATATGCATATTTAAAATGTCTGGCAGCACTAACACTTGTTACCAGACATTCATAAAAACTTGAAACAGATACAATAATGTATAATAATTGCAGAAAAATTTTGTTTAAAAATTTGAACTGAAATAAGTGTTAGATACTTAAAATTTTGATCTTAAAGTTATTGAAGTGTTTTTCAAAACGTTTAGCCTAAAGGAGCCAGTTTAAATAAATATATTTGTACATACATAGAAAATATGTCTCATAAAAATCTTATTTGTTTTTATGTTGATTATGTGACTGCAAAGACAATCTCTTCAACAATTTTTGCAACAAACTTCATTCATCATTTCGCATCCTTGCCTTTTAATTGCTCTCATAAGCATATTTAAAAATATGGCAGCACTTACGCTGGTTGCCAGACAGTCGGAAAAAAATTTAAACGTAGACGGTAATTAACTATACTAGCAGAAAAAATACAATGTACAAAAATATTAAAAATAAGTATTTATAGTAGTTTTATATGCAAAGTTGAAGAAAAAAGAAATAAAAAATAATTTGAGCTTTCAAAATGAAACTAGTTTAACAAAAGAGTATTCTTCCGCATACAAAAATGTCCTTGTCATAAATCATTCCAGCGCGTATCATTGGCAGACTTTTTATTACCCCTTAATGCTTTTTTTTCTTGATGATGTCCTAAAACGAGCTCTTGAAAATCAAAGGGGTATTACATGGGGCCTTCACGGCTTCTTAAACGACTTGGACTACGCTGACGATATTTGCATTTTAGCGCACATGCCACGAAAACTTGAATCTATATCGACGCTGGCATCTAAAATAGGACTTAAAATCAATGTCTCTAAAACCAAGGCCATGCGCATAAACACAGTCAACACCGGTCCATTCCTTCTAGACTCAACACCAATAGAGGATGTCGAACATTTTTGCTACCTAGGATCTATCAGACATCGAAAATAGGATCAAGAAATTGCAGCAAACTTTTGGGCAACTCAGAAACATCTGGAACTCCTCATCTCTATCACGCGGCACCAAAATAAGAATCTTTAACTCTAACGTCGTATCTGTCTTACTATACGGGTGCGAAACCTGGAATGCAGCTTCACGATCTCTGCAGCGCTGCCTTAGACGCATACTAAAAATACGATGGCCAGAAATCATACCAAATGAGAGGCTGTGGGCATTAACAAAACAAAGCCCCATTAAAATGAATATAACGAAGAGAAAATGGAACTGGATAGGTCATACGCTAAGAAAAGCCCCGCAAGACATCACAAGGCAAACCAACGAATGGAACCCTCAAGGATCACGCAAAAGGGGGCGTCCAGCGCAAACATGGAGAAGACAGTTAGAGAAATATGTTGAAGCGAGTGAAACGAACTGGAATGAAATTAAAAGGATGTCATTGGATAGAAGTAGATTTAAGAATTTTGTTGCAGCCCTATGCTTCACAAATATAATGCTTTTTTAAAATATCTGGCAGCACAATAACTAAAGATACTAGCCGAGAATTGTTGTAAATAAAATTTTAAATAAGAGTTTAGTACATATATCACTTTAGCTAATGTTGCGTATACGCAATATTGCTTTAGAGCGTAAGGCCAAACTAGAAGCCGTTTAATAAAAATTTTCATTGACCATGTGAAAGTAAAGATAATTTCGTTAACAATTTGCGTGCCATAAAATACTTAATTGCACAGCCTTGCCAGCCTTTTAATTACTCTTATATGCATTTTTTAAATGTCTGGCAGCATCAAACACATGTCATAAAGTCGTAGTCGTAGAAACATTAAACAGTCGTAATATTTAATGATAAAAAAGAAAAAAGTTGCATAAAAAAACAAAAAGCTAAGAAAATTATTCAAAGTAAAAATGTTTAAAGTTACTTGTCTTAAAAAGGTTTACTCAAAAATTTTGACCAGCTCAAAAAAAACTATTTTTTTCCTAAAAATATATTATGAGTTGATCACGTGAAAGTGAAATTAGTCTCTCAAGCAATTTTCATACCATAAATCACTCAACTGCACATCCTTGCCAGCCTTTTAATTACTCTTATATACATATTTAAAATATCTGGCAGCACCAAACACTTGTCGTAGTAAACCAAAAAAAAAAAAGACACAATAATTAATGATACTAGTTAAAAAATGTAGTATAAAAATATAAACAAAAAGCTTAATATTCGTTTGACAAATGTTGCGTATACGCAATGTTGATTCCCTGCTAGGAAAAAAAAACACAAACAAAAAAAAAATCTCAGCACATAACTGTAAAAAACAGCTGAACTGACAAACGACAAGTTTTTAATTACCACTTTACTTTCAAATGCTGGCTGCGTCGCTGCTGGCGTCGCTGCCGCTGCCGCCTGCGTAAACTAGTTGGCCAAAATCAAAGCAAACGCAGCAGAAATCTTGTGCACTTAGTACGATTTCAATTAATGGCCAATATGTATGGCCAACTAACATTAGGGTGTGTCGGCGGCATTGCGTGGTATATTAGCTTCTATGTAAGACCAACTCTATAACTTGCTAGCTAAGAAAAAAAACGAAATGCTGAGAAATATCCAGCTGATGAGGCCTTAAGCCTAACAGCCAAAAAAAATTCAAAGCCCAAGCTAAGGCATGTGGATTTTTGAACTTAAACAGATGACGTTTGCATACTCTCATCTGACACAAGGCAATGTGCCAGGGCCGCATTAAGCATACAGATAGAAATTGCGGCCCGCTGCGCCTATGTGCACCACACATGCTAATGCCAAAAAATAAATTAATTTGTTAAGTCCCCTACACTTAGGCTTTTTTCTGCATGCAAGGTGTGCGAGTGTGACCAGATTTATAATTGTTATTGTGAATCGGAAACTGGACACATTCTAGAAACAAGTTTGTCAAAATTAAAGCTGATCAAGAATTGTTTAGCACAAAAGCATTTGAAGGCACTGTCAACAATGTCTATTGAAAATAAATTTTTTCAAAGAAAAGCATGTGTTGGAAAAATTACCAAAAAAAAAGTTAAAATTATTCACTATTATAATAATATCAATAATATCCATTAAAAAATCTGATTCGACAAGATATGATCTGAGTCTCCGCCGAAAGATGGCATTTCTTGTGGCCCCTTTTATAATATAATAATACGGCTGAATTCGCGATCAAAAATTTGAAAATTTCGATTCTAATAAATATACATATATATATTTTTGATTATTTGCATCATGGAATATAGTAAATTAAAAAAAATATTCATTGAAAAAAAAATTTGAGAAACATATTTTTTAGTGTGTGCGTGAAAAAATTTCAGAAAAAAAATTAAAAATTAAAAATTTTTTTTTTATTTTAAGAAATTTTTTAATTTTTTTATTTATCATAAAAAATAAAATTAAAATTTTTTTTTCACTTTTTTCTTTAAGGCCCATACGCAGTTCGAAAATTTTCGCACTGAATGACAAAACTTCATCTAAAAAAAAAATCCCAAAAGGGATATCCCAAATGGGATATTTTAAATGTTAAAAAAAAAAATCCCAAATGGGATATTTTTTTTAAATGATGTTTTGCGATTCCGTGCGAAATATTTCGAACTGCGTATGGGCCTTTAAACAACTGTTAAGTAATGTTTTAGCGTAAGAAATATTTTTCTTATGATAGATTTCTTATGATATATAGAAGGGCTCCAGATTAGCTTTGCTTGCGGCTCATTTTATGACGTAATCCGGCACTGCATTGTACTTGTTCAAATTTCATATCTCTTTCTTTCTTAAGGCCCATACGCAGCATGCAAAAATTCCGCACGAAATGTCAAAACTTCATATAAAAAAAAAAATTCCCTTTTTTGGGATTCCCTTTTTTGGGATATTTTTTTTATATGAAGTTTTGACATTTCGTGCGGAATTTTTGCATGCTGCGTATGGGCCTTTACTTTGTAATAAACTAGTTCACTAAGGAAGGAAGAGGGCAATATTAGTGTGCCCTACTTAGAGTCCTAGTTCGATCAAAGCGTCTCACGGGGCAATATAGATCTAGATCAATTGCCCAAGGAACACCACCAGACGAAAAAATGATTTGTTTTTCATGCGCAGAAACTTTGTTAGCTTTTTCGGATTTTAAGGCACGAACGCCTAGATCTATTCATAATAATAGATTCCCGCAAAACGGAAGTGGATCAAGAAAACTGGGGAGGATCCAAAAATCGCTCTCCGTGTGATTTTAAAGTTGTAAGAAACTCAAATAATTTTGGGGGTTCGGATACCAAGTTCGATCGTAACATAAAATGCATTATTTTGGGAAGTACCCGACAGAAACAACATGACTTTGAAAACAAGAATATTGAGATAATCTCAACTCCTTTTCAGGATCATTACGTCAACACGCCTGTTCCGGCTCTTGACTTCGATACCCATTTGTTGAAATGATTGAACTTGTTCACTCTTCTAGCTCTCAAAATTTACTATAGCTGTTAGCTGAATACATAATAAAAAAAAACAAGCAGGCAGATATCTAACAAAAGTATTTCGATACACCACTAATCCTTTCTTATAGTCATCTTAAGTTGACAAAGCTCACAAAAAAATCAATAATATTCCATCCCAGAAGAGTATAATAATTTGCGTAAGTTGTATGTAATTTGAGCACACATAGTCGTAGTAGCTGGGCAGCATGCTGCCTTTCCCAAGACCCAGTCAACAACTCGGCTTACTGACCAGCTAGCTGAAAATGTTCCAAAAAGTTGGCTATCAAAACGGAGGCTATCGCTAGGCGCAATCTTTTCGTGCGTCAAGGCTGCATGGGCAACACTCTGCTGCAGTGCTGGGTCTCGGTACTAGCGCTGGTTCCAGCTCAACGGTGTGCTCATAATATGCGTTCAACACACAAAATCACACACAAATACCTGAACACGCAGAAAATTGATTGACTTGGGGCGTTTTTGGTATTGCACAAAGTAAAAAAAAAAAAAAAGTTTTTTAAAAAAAGACTAAAAATTAAATCTACGCATTTTTCAGCGGCGCTGTCTGACATTTTCTTAGCTGCGTTACCTATTTTTTGCCACACCATGCCGGAGACAACAACAACAGTAACAACAACTTCTCGAAATACATTTAAAACGCTGCTAATTGATGTCGTTCGCAAGTCAAGCTTGCAACACCATCATGTTGCATAGTGGCAACCATTAGGTGTGGGTTTAGCAGGAGATCTATTGCAAAGACTTAACTGCCGGCATTTTTGAACAATTAAAGGAGGCGTTCAAATGCTAGTCACAATAATTATTAAAAACAGTGGAGTGGGGTGCAACGAAAACTTAATAACTCAAAATCTTAGCATGAATAAGTGTCGGATTTTACGCTTTAGGTGGCTTGGAGGAGGTTTAGATGCATTGAGGTTTCAAGAAGTAGCTTGAGAGACTTAAAATGTATGGAAATAATAATATTTATCTCATAGTCTAAAAAATGATTCGTATGAGAACATAGTCTTGTTTTAAAAAGCAATTTTGGATGTTTCCTTCAGTCTAGTTCAGACCAGAATGAGGCTTTAAAAAAAATAGATTAATTTTCATTAGCAGCCATGTATCAGGAGATTTTTTCCTACTGAATTTATCTACATAAATTTAATTTAGCAAATATGTGGCTAGACAGGTTGTCCCAAACCGACTCACTAACGCCAATCCGTATTTATATTTGCACATCGATATCACTTCATTATCTTCTATCGTGATATCGATATAGCAAGCAGTTGTTGTCTGTGTATCACAAAGCCATGAGGCTTTCGTTTCCTTTTCATGCCTGAAGTCAGGCCCGAAAAATTAAGAACTGAGCGAACGAACTAGAGGGTGTTAATGAACTGAATAAAATGTTACGCCTGCTGACGTCAGAAGGGATTTATTTATTTAGTTATCGTTTTAGTTACGCGTATTGTTACAAATATGTATAATGTTATAGTTCAGGAAATCTTTTATTTGAAGTATATACTCAAAAAAACTACAGGTCTACATATACCGGAGTTATGTCAGTTGTTGAAAAGCTAAGGGTCATTTCCGAAGTAATTTTCTGCGTAGAATCCGAATCCAAGGTCAGAATTTGCCCATCACGTCGGGATTTTGAGATATATTAAAAAACGAAGTTTTTCGAGTACATAGCCTCAAATATCTCAAAATACTGACGTGATGGGCCAATTCTGGCCCTGGATTCGGATTCTACGCAGCAAATTACTTCGGAAATGACCCCTAGCTTTCCAACAACTAACATGACCGCGGTATTTGTAGGCCTGTGTTATAGCTAATCTTAGTAAGGGTCATCAATCTGGAGGTATTTTTTCAATAGGGTTTTTTTGATACTGAGTGAGTACTGTCAAGTTGCCATGCCATTTTTATTCAGTTGCCATTTCATCATGGAAAGACTTACACCCGAACAACGTTTACAAATCGTACAATTATATCACGAAAATACGCGTTCTGTAAAGAATGTTATGTTGAATGAACAATTATTTCACACTCTGGACCCGTGAACGGGCCACCAAGATCGTGTGATATCACACCGTTACATTTTTTTTTTCTCTGGGGCTACGTGAAATCTAAAGTGTATGTGGATAAGCCAGCTTTGATTGAAGCATTAGAGGCCAACATTACCCGTGTTATTCGAACGCGTCGTCGAAAATTGGAGCCACCGCATGGATGAGCTACGGCGCAGTGGCGGCTAACATTTAAAAGCGATTATCTTTAAAAAGTGAATGGCTCTTTCTATTGATAATAAAGATTTTCCGATTCATTTAAAAATTTTGTGTTTTTTTGCATTTAAAAAAAAAACCTCAAGATTGCTGACCCAATACAAATGTTGTATCCTTAATAATTTGCAACTAAATGGACTTTGAACTTTTCTTTATATACATATTCCATTGAAAGTAACCACATAAAATACTTCTCCACAACGAACTTCTCCCTATTCCGAATAAAACGTCAAAAAAAAAAAGAAACGACCTCCGGAGTCACTGATCCCCAGCACCTCAGGGTTCCCATAACTTGAATTTTCGAGATCGGATGCTTTTGGAGTCAATTCCTGAGATAACCATCCAAAAATCCTTTTATGGGACTTTAGAGTTTATGTCAAACCCTGACGTAATGCCGGTTTTTGGACCTCGGATTCAGAAACATATTATAGCAATGGTATGATTTCCGAAACTGAAAAGCGGTTTTTTCTTTTAGTTTTCAGGGCGTTTTCAAAACGCTCCATAAAATTTCATGTCCAGACCGGAGGCCCGTCGATGCTTTGTTTTGAGATCGTTGAATCCGATTCCAAGGTCAAAAAACACCAGCGCGTCACGGCTCTGAGATAACTTATTTTATGTGGTTTTATGAGGCTATGTTAAGACACCGACGTGCTGGTACTTCTTGGACCTCGGATTTGGAATTCGTTGATTGGACTTGAAAGTCGGGTTTTTTTTGCTATTATGTTTGTAATTAAAGTGTTTTTTTTAGAAGACTTGAAGTAATTTGAACTTCTTATGAAGAATTTTTTTTAAATTCTTGAGCGCCGACCAGGGAATAGTAGAGTCAAACAAAAACAAAATGTTCACACTAATGTTTATTATAGTAATAAAGCGATATTAATTTCAATTTATGAAAATGAAGAATTTTCTACATAAAGGCCTACACGCAGAATGAAAAATTACGCATGGAATGACAAAACTTTATATGAAAAAATTACATTTGGGATATTTGTACAAAAAAAAATGTTTGAATCATTAGTTAGGCATTACATAATTTTAGAATTAAATAAAGTTGCAGAGAAGTAGCCTTGAGATAGAAAACTAGGAAATGTAATCCAAACGGAAATTATTTATTTCTTAAAAGAAAAGTTAGAAAGCATAATATCCTTGTAAAGCATTTTCTACTTTTATGAGAATTTGCTGTATAGAAGTTCCTCTGTACTTAATACTGCGATCAATAAAATTTGTATGTAAATCCAATATTTTTAGTCAGGTTCGGATTCAAAGGAAAAAAATGCAGTTGATGTCTGAGTAATAAAATTCCAACAGCGCTTTAGGTGTTTCGGAACTCAGGACACCTGAACCCGCTCTTGCTTTAACCGTCTTTGCTGTTTGCGAACTCAATTCATTTCGCAGACTCGACAAAGCGTAAAAATGCATTATTTTGAACAGCAATAGTTCCTGAACCGTGCCAACAATAAACAGTCAGCTGATTCGGAACTAGTAACTCCAAATTTAGCGGAAATGGTAAGTTTCACTCAAGAACGTTGAATTGAGGTCATATTTATTTCCTAGTATTAAAATAAGTTACATTCACTAATACTTCTTAAATACTTAATAATACCTTAAAAATTTTATCAAAATCACTTTGTCAAATCTTCAGTTACGTATACAATTCATTTCCTTTCATTTTTGGCTCTCAGCCTACTTATTAGCTTCCAAAAACACAAAAAGTCTAGTTAATATGTTCCGCTTTAGCGCAACTTAATTCAGCTTGTTTTGTGAACACGCCCACATGCGTAAGACAATTTCCACGGCATTTGGTATGTTAAAAATATTCAAGAAACATTAGATACAACATAGCACACTACAGATTGGCCAATAATAATTTGCATTAAATGACAAGTATGTACAACGCAATGTGACCTGGATACCAAAATAGTATTGATTAAGTATTGCAATATATTTCAGACAGGTGTTAAAAGTAGTAACATAAAGTACAAGATTTCAATTTGTCATTAATTGGCTGCTCAATTAGCCCAGACAGCAAACTTTTGGCCAACTTTAAACCTACTGGAATTCAACTAAAATATTGATTATGCAATTTTTATCTTATTTTTTAGATAAAATATGCCGTATTAATGATATTGAAATTCTGGGAAAACAAGTTGAGCCTGTCACTCACTCGTTCTTCCTCTTTTATATTTTTATTTTACACTTGAACGGGTTTCTCAAAACATAGCATAAGTCTTTAATATGCAAATAGAAAAACAAATCCAGTATGATTATTCTATTAGCATACAAATCAAGTTCGTTGCCCAAGTCTTTTGTTTTCCAAGCGTGCAAAAATTCGAATTCGCATGTCAAAAGGTGTTTTTGTTTGCCATTTAATACAATAATTAAAGTTTACATCGAGACAAAACGTAAAATGTCAAAAATAAAGTGCAAAGTAATGCTCAATTTGCTCATAATAAATCAAAGCTGCCGCTTCGGTTTTGGTTTGTTGCATCTTTCAGATACATTTTCGGTTTTGTATGTGTTTGACGATTTGACTTGGTAGCGGAAAATTAAACGACTGATGTGGTCTGAGTGTAAGGAAGTTTGTATGCCACGATATTAAAAGAAGCTTCAATAGAAACCATTTTACGATCTATTTTTTTTTGGAAGGTTATCTATATGGCTGAAACGATTCTTATTTAATTCTACAAAGCTTACAATAACTTTGTTAAGCCACCATGACAAAGAAAAGCAATAAGTAATATTAAGACTTTCAATCTTAGCTATAACTATGGGGCTCCGCCTCTGCATGCTGCGCACGTTAAGCTTCGACCCACCTTTTGCTATCTATTAAAATCTAACATCGCTTTGTCACCACCTTTGAGCTTAGAGGGCTAAGTGCTTTTTTCATAGCAGCTTGCTCTCTTTTCATTAATCTACAAAAAGATAAAAAGTCCCAACTCGCAAGTTAACTTCTGCAAGCTTTGACCACCTTAGGAGCTGGTTCGGAATTAACCATCCATTAGCACTTACCAAGAAATTCCGAAAGAATAATCGTACATATTCAAAATTTTAGACCTCAAGTTCATATCTTTTGGGAACATGTACTAAGTTGTTAGTCTATATCAGTTGTAGCAGTCTCTCAATTTTATACAAAATTAAAAAAAATATAGATATACCGATTTTTAATTTCACGCAGTTTTATTTGAGAGCAAAACGGAAATCACTTTTCAATTTAAAAAAAAAAGAATTTTTTAATATTTTTATATTAGGTGTACAACTTTGCTTCCGCCGTTTTTCGGTAGATGACTGTAGCGGCATGTGCTAGTACAAATACGTAGATTTAATAGGTGAAAAATAAGCTGTCATCAACTTTCAACATAACGACATAACCATATTAGTGAACTTGTACTAACAATACAAATTTATTCCTGATCTACGATGTCAGAGTTCGAGCAAAATTCTCGTCATTTGAGGGAAGTTATGATTTTCTGCTACCATTTGTAGAAAACTGCGACTGGGGTTCATCGAGTGCTCTAAAGCACTTACAGTGAGGTAGCTCTTAGTGAAAGAACATGCCGTGAGTGGTTTCAGGTTTTCAAAATCGGTGATTTTGGCGCCGAGGGGAAGCATATAGGTGGGCTAGAGAGAGTTTTTAAAGACTCCGAATTGGGTTCATTGCTTCTTGAAGGCTCATGCCAAACGAAAGTGAGTCAACAATCGATTTCGAAATGCCTTTAAGCTAGCTGAATGGTTAAGAAATAAAGAAAGTGGGTTCTGTACGATATAAAGCAGAGATGAGAGATGTTGAGCGTCGTTTAATCATTTGTAAACAGCTGCTTTAAAGACTTTTTCCGAAGGGGTTTTTATATCGAAATATGACCGGCGACAAAAAATGGATCCACTACAATAACCTCAAGCGCAAACAATCATGGAGAATGCCTGGACATGCCTCCATGTTGACGGCAAGAACGAATATCCACTCGGTATTTGGTGGAATCAGCCTGGTGTAGTATACTACCAGCTTCTCAAAAAGGGTGAAACCATCACAGGGGATCGGTATCAAACGCTATTCATGAACGGCCACAGCATGAAGAGAGACATGAAAGAGTCATCGTTTAGCATGAAAATGCTCTACCACATGTCGCCAGATCGTTCAAGACATACCACGACACTAGTGCTGGAGAAAACATCGATGTTATATCGATGCATCGATGTATCGAAGTTTAAAATATCTCTATATCGATATTGGCCAATGGGTGTTTAGTAGTGCTGGGGCCACGCCCCCTACCCACACTTACGAAAACTCGGTTTTAGACTTAGAACAAGGTCCCTACAAAATTGGTCTAAACTTTACACGTGTCTGGGCTTCTCTTAGGGAATCCTAATCGGAATTCCCAGGAAAAACATCGTCGAAAACCATTAATCGAAAAACCAATGTGTTTTTGAAGGTTAAGATTTTTATGGGGCCTCTGATTTGAGTCCTTGGGCTGAGTATGTCTCATGTAGACTAAAGTAAAAAAATGTATATAGCTACTCGGGATACTAACTCCCGAGATTATCGACACTTCAGCAGCCCTCTGTAAACGTCGAACTATGTAAAATTATATTCAATTTAATTAAGCACGACAGTCTCTTTTTTTGCTTAACATTTAAAGAGTTTATCTTTATTTCTGAACCTTTTTTTTCTACTCTATTCATTATTATTAGTTTTAAAAATAGGTAACAACAACAGAAATTACATTATTTTTAGGTCTCTTATACTCCCCTAAAAAACTTGTTCCTCCTACAGTGTGGGCTTTCACATATGGTAAACTGGTTGAAAACTTTTTAGGGGTTCATTAGTATTATCTTAACATTTGGAATTTTTTATGAAACATAAATGGCATTTAGTCTCTCCAATGATTAACGGCCATCTTTGATCTTTTTACAGGAAGAGCTTTTACATCAAGCCGAAGATTATTACGAAATGTTGAGTTGGTGGAGGGCGGTGCATATCTATTGCTTCATTAGGTAGTCTTTGAATTGTATATTTGATCACTCTAAAATAATATACTCTATTGATGCTGAAAGGAACAAAAAATAGCATCTTTGATTTCATCGAAATTGAAGACTTTCTGTTCGAACTTTTAATAGTTGGCATTTTCAAGCACTCCCATCTTTTAAAACAAATAAAGAATTGACCAATTCTTTGGCGTCTTCAATATAATCCGTTCAAACAATATTTGACTCACTTTTACTTTGAGATAGAAATGATACAAGATTCAGGAAAAAGCTCTATCGTTAAAGTCGCTTAAAATTTCTTCGATAATACTAAGACATATTGGCCTGCTCCATGTTCAGTTCGTAGTTATTTTACTCCAGTAGAGCTAATAAAAGCTTTATACAAGCAAAGTTTTGTTCCGGAAGTACTTTGCCAATAACAAGATCCCTTATAAAATGCTCTACTAACCTACTACTTGTAAAGCTTTAGTACAAAAAGTGTAACAATTTGTTAACAGAACGTTCTTAATTACTACACAGGAACTCACTCCTAAGAGCCAATTTAACCTTAAAGGTGTTGGGGAACTTGAGAATATATATTACAAATTGGTAACATAAAAAAAACAATCTTAAGTTGTTGCCGACAATCAACTAATTAATATACAAATAGTATACAAGGCAGAGTGCGCTGAGAAGCAGCTAATATTTGATCAAAGCCTAAAAATTTATTTTATGATTGGCAGATGATTAAGTGAACAGTTAACAGAAACAGACTACCTTGAGTTAATTACTGCTCAAATAAATGCGTGCATGAAGTAGTTACCAAAACTAGACCAACATTTAATACTTACTGTGTTGGAAAATCACTGATGTAATGAAGAATTAGTAACCGAAACCTTGAAAAAGAAAAGCAATTATTACGGTGTATACACAGTCTTTCAAATAGCTTTTAACTGTTAAATTAAAGCCAAATATTTATTCGGCGCTTGACAGATCCTAAAGTAGTACAAAGAGTGTAACAAATTGGTAGTACAAATAAACACCTTGAGCTGATTTAATTACTAGACAAACAAAAGGCATAGAATAAATAGTTCGCTGAGTGGGGCCCAAACCCAAAGGTACTCTCCACGATTGGCATACGCTAAAGGGTCTTAAAGTGCATAATAAATAAGTGCTACAAACTGCTACCTTGAGCTTGTGCCAAGCTATACATTGAGTAGCTCCTAACTGTTGACCTAACCTCAGAGTTGCATCCACTTAAACTATTGTTGTTGTGCAACACTGGGGCGCTGTAAACAAGAGCAAATCAGGGCAATAAAGTTTACATTTACAAATTAACTGCATCAGAGCAGGGCCGGATTAAGGTAAGTGACAATAGGGTCAGGGCCCAGGGGCTCAACTTACAGGGGGCCTCTAGATGATGAAAAAATTGCTTGGAAAAGTAGTGTCTTGAAAAATTTTGACCAGATGCTCGATTTTGCAAGAAACTATGCTTAATTTTAATCGAAAAAAATTCTAGTAAATATCACATTGAATATTCGAGCCGCAGACTTGCCTTCGTATCTAGAACGAAAGTTTCTACCTCAGTGTAGAAAGGAATATGGTAGTAAATAACTATAATATTTGATAATAATTGTTCTTGGTGCATTCAGGCTGTGAGAGATGTTTTCACTCGCCTTTTCATCTAAATATTATAACATGATTCAGTAAATCAATAAAAATTATTCTTACTTTCATATGTCCCAGTACATAATAAATTAAAAGAAATATGTATATTTAAAAAAATATATATAAAATAATTGAAATACTGAACTTCAAAGCGGTCTAGCCTGTTCGATTTTGAATATAAAACTTAGGTTTGGCTATAGGTTAGGTTGTAGCGGTAGCTGGCTTAAAAGATAAGCTGGCCTGTTGTGATATCGCACGAATCTCTACTTAAACCCCTTCTTCAGAAAAGTATTCTTAAAGTGAATCCCAGCTGGTTGCTGCGATAAAACTTGCAATCATTCTCGGACAGATAGGACCTAACTCCTCTAGGTTGTGGAGGAAATAACTACACAGGTGCTTTTTCCTGTGTCTACATAGAGCTTCACAGGAACAGAAGAATACTCTACTGATTCTATCTCTTCCTTATCTCTGCATCTTCTGCAGAATTCATTGCTTGAAGCATTCATTCTAGTCGCATTGGCTCCGACAAGCCAGTGACCGGTGATCGCTCTGACAACTGTCGAACACTGTGAGCGATTGAGTTCACAGAGCCAAGCGGAACGTATTGGGTCGATTGTAGGCCATATTTGGCTGTTGATTCAGTGATACAGTGGGATGTGTTGTTTCACATACAAAACTTAAATTAGATAAAATATTGTTCTTCACTGAAGATATTACTTTTGAATAAATATATAAATATTTTAGTCCATAATAAAAGTTTCATCAAATCCAATGAAGCATCAAAAGCGGACTAGCCTTTTAAGTTTTAAAAATCGCTCGCTTTGTATTATATAAGAACTTTCGGTTTCCGTTCCGAATTTCACTTGAGTTCGACTCTCAAGAAATCTCGCCTCATGGAATTTTTACCCTATTTAACATTTTTCCGAGCCCCAGATGACAATTTTTTTTGACTTGAGCCACCGAGGTGGAAAGGGCCTCATCATAAGATTTTGTTTTTTACCATTTTTGTAGTGAATTTTAGTAATTTCAATGTGATGAAACTTATCGTTCCTTTTTACTAATGGCGTAGTTCTACTTTCAAATGTCAAAGAATAAACTTCAAAAGTAAACCAAATACCGGACACAAAAAACACCTCTTGTTGAAAACAATTAGAACTTTCGGTTTCCGTACCGAATCTCACTTAAGTTCGACTCTCAAGAAATCTCGCCTCATGGAATTTTTACCCTATTTAACATTTTTATAATTTTTTTGTCACAATGTTTGGTTTTACTTAAAAGTAGTATTGCAAGGCGAATATTTTTGCTATTATCTTGGGAAAATAACAATAAAATGAAAGTACAACCGTCTCCATGTGGATGGTATCGCGTTAAATTAAATCTGTTGGTAATTGTGTTAGAGCGCCCCTTGGGCGCCACATACATTGTTTTAATACGCGCCTGGCTGCAATTGTTGTTGCTATATATCCCGCTGGGTTCAAAGTTCAATTACAAATATTTACCCAACAAAATGCAAACAAAGCACAATGTAAGCCCAAAAACAAAGAAAAAAAAAACGTTACGAAATCTTTTCGTTATTTATTTCGTGTAAATAATAAATTCTTATTAATAACAAGGGCAAATATTGTATTAATTGAATAATAATGAAAGAAAACGTAAAATGATTTATCAGAAGTTTCAAGTATAAATATCAGTAATGAAGTTTTTACCAATTAATAGAAGGCGTGAAGGCGTTAAATACCAAGTTGAAGTTGGACTGCATAAATCAGACGCAATTGTCTTGTCTTGTCTTGTCTTTCATATCTAATACATTGGTTTTCATTGTAATGGATGCCCTTAGGGCAACCGCACCAAAAACGGCCCAAAAGTTCAGTGCAGTTCAAGCGGCCATTTTGTTAGTAAACCAATAAGTCAATAAGTCAGTTGGCCAAGTCACGCATGCCTTTCGATATTGTTGGTTAGTCGTATTTTTTTTTTAGATTTTGGTTTTTTGATTTAACGATTTACTACTGTGATTACTCAATTTAAATGGGAGCGTAATTTGCATTTCACATTCAACGCAAAAGACTTCGTGATATGTCAGAGGCGTTAGAATGCGCCCAAAAAGGTGTGCACTACAACAATACCAGGGCTACCCACAATGCATACAACAACAACAATACCATACAGTTGACACATTGCTGCAATTAGTCAACTTTTTACAATGATTATCTGCTAACTAAGTAAAATTGGAGAAAAATTTACAATAAAAAGATTTATTGCAGGAGCCAGAGAGTTTGTTGAAAACTCAGAGTTGTGTGTTGGGTCTGGCCAAAGAAACTGCTCAGATAGGTTAAAAAAAAAACACCTGGTTGGTATATAGTTGAACCGAAACAAAAGGTAAATTCCCCCATATAAATGTATGTAAATACAAAGGGGTCCAGCCAGGCACCATGTGTCCGTCCGAAGGTTTAGAAATAGCTGTTCCCATGATGTCTTCTTCGAATGTTACGATGCTTTTTTACTCCATATAGGAGTTTTGGATCAACTGTTTAATAGAGTTAAATATTATTATATACCTTAAGTATTATGGCCTTAAATTGAGAATTGTTCAGAGATTACAGAAATTAAAATTTATTGGCGTTGGTTAGGCGGCAAAGAGTCAAAAAGTTGAAGTCATTTCGAATACTGATGAAGACTTCTCCTATCTATTCTTATAAACGGCTTAATTTTAGACAACGATATAAGTGTTATATACTAAAACAAGGAAAGTTTATCAAATTATGTGAATTATGTGAAAAAACTTCTCTCTTCCTAACGTATGGCACTATCAGGCTATGTACGCCTGGTTCAATGCATGGAGTATCTTTTTGTGGTGTAGCTACTTATAATACTAAGGTCGGATTTTTAATAGTTTCACCACCAAGTTTACGTATGAGAGAAATTTGTTTTATCAACAGCCATCCAAAAAAAAGTACCAAACAATAACAAAAAAAAATGCCACATTTCGTTAATAGGGACAAATATCAAATAAGTGTGTTGTGTTCTGTGACAAAAGAAAATACATTTTCAGTTTTTACTGCCACACAAAAAAAAAATCCATAAAAACTACCAAATATAAAAAAATACCACATTTTGTAAATACTGTTTTGTCTTAAAGTAATTCAGTTTGTACAAGAAAAAGACGTTTTTGGTCGGCTGCATACTGGGCTTAAACCAAAACTGAGCAAAAATTATGAATAAATAAAATTTCTCATGGCTGAGATTAAATTACACAAAAAATACCAAAAACTGTGTTCTGTACTGTGACAAAAAAAAAACTTTTCAGTTTTCACTTCAACCCAAAAAAACAACAAATACGGCAAAAAAGTACCAAAGAGCAAAAAAGTACCAAAGAGCAAAAAAAAATACAACATTTCTTTAATAGGGTAAGACTGTTTTTGGTCGGTTACGTACTGAGCACAAATTTTAGTAAATAAAAATGTATTTTGCCAATGACAAAACATCATATAAAAAAAAAATCCCAAATGGGATATCCCAAATAAGACTTTTTTTCATATGAAGTTTTGTCATTCCGCGCGAAATTTTTCAAACTGCGTATACCCCTTAAAGTAATTCAGCTGTTACAAGAAAAAGACTTTTTTGGTCGCCTACGTACTGGGCATAAACCAAAACAGAGCAAAAATTTATGTAAATAAAATTTCTTATGGCTGAGAATAAACAAAAAAAAAAATACCAGAAACTGTCTTGTATACTGTGACAAAAGAAAAAACTTTTCCTGTTTTTAAAAAAACCATAAGAAAGTACCAACCAGAAAAATACCACAATTCGTTAATAGGGACACACTGCTTTGTCTTAAAGTAATTCAGTTCGTACAAGAAAAGGACTTTTTTGGTCGGCTGCGTACTGAGCACAAATTTATGCAAATAAAATTTATTTTGGCTGAGTTTAAAGCATTTAAAAATAACAAATAACTAACTTTCTTAGGTTTTCCAAGATTGAACAGTTGATAAGAATTTAATATTAAATATATTTAGTATTGGAAAAAGCTGAAGCTAGCTCACTGGCAAGAGCTACACTTATATCTAATTTAGTCTAAAATGAATAATACAATTCAGGAAAATTTTATGTTTTTAGCAATATGACAATCTTTGCTAGGTCGTTAAATTTATTTATTGTCAGCACAATCCACTGTTATATGACATCCGTTTCGCCAAATCAATAAATATTTTGAGCTAAAGTCACATCTTACCAAATTTAAATACTACATACTAAAAAACCCCATGCGCTCTTATTTCTTAAATAGTTATTAAGCGTATGACTGATCAAAACCCAAGGAACACGTTTTTGCTGACAATTTATGGCACCTTTCAAGGGAAATTCAATTAATATTGTCAATTATAGCTCTTAATACCGCTCCAAGTCCCTCCCCCCCAAAAAAACTACAAATCAGCTTGTAAAATGTCAAAGTTAAGTCTACGCAGTATTTTTCTGGGCGCAGCTTTTCAAAGAACTTGCAATTAGCATAAGCCAAAACTGTCAAACAAGGCCTAAAAGTGTCAACCAACTGAAGGTTGGCCAACTTGAGTTACTTTGCTTTTAAGCAGGCTTGTGCCGCCTGCACTTATCGATAGATTCAAATCGATACCTGTTAAACTCCACCTGCACATTTTTTTAATTGCTTAATTAAGGCAATGCCGTCGCTACTTTAGCTATGTTAAAAATAAAATCAAGTAAATATAATACAAATAAACTACAATATAAACAACAATTAGGCTGTCAACAGTCGGAACAAAGCGACTTTTGAATACACTGTAGCTATGACTATTCATACTTAATTGGATTTTAAAAAAAATTTATTTAATTTTTGGATGATAGAACCTTTTTCGCAAACAGATTTCCACATGTCTGGTTTTTATTGGATATGCTTGATGTAAGTGGTTTAAATTTAGAAATATTTGATTATAATGCCTAATGTTCCGGACCAATTTTGATGGAATTTGCCACATATGACCCATTGATGTCGGCGAAAAACTAGAGCATATGATACATCTTCCTTAAAATTTAATGCATGGTAGAATACTTCTTTTAACAATAAATGTGTTCTAAGTCACCAAAACTGATTTGGAAGGGGTTCCATCAATGCTATATATACCATACGAATCTTGCTATACGAAGATTAAATAGGTCTTTCAGAGATCTTTTCCCTTCATCGCAGATGAATTGCCCAGACGAGGGGTTCTATAAGATAATGACCCTGAAATGCAATTACCTATTTTTGGCAGATACTGCTATGATTCTTTATCTAATCCCTTCTGGCTAAGGCGAAAAAGTGGAACTACCAGACTTATCTTGCTTTGAAGCTTTTTTTTTTATCAAAACTTGATATTCTACGAAGAACGGACGGAACTAATTGTTTAACTTTACCTTTTGGGGTCATACTAGTGTCCTTTTAAATAAAACGACGCATCGGCAGAAAAACGGACTATCGATTTTTTTTTTTATTTCAATCGATTTTTTGGCAATATTGTGGTCTTACCCAAGGCATACACTATACAACGTGTCGTACGATAGGTCGGTTTATCGAGCTGTATGTGGTGCATACACACGATACAGCAGACAGTACAACCACATTTCAAAATTTCACTTGTAAACAAAACATTGTGAGCTGAGACGGGTTCAAAAATAATTGCATGTGCTATAATTGACAAGGAGTTACACCAATATGTAAAGAGGAGGAGCAAAACCAAAGGTCAGGAGTAAAAATGAAGAAATTCGTCTAACGAAGCCAAAGAAAAACAGAAAAAATTTTGTGAAACAATAAAAAAATTGCAATAAATTCTTTATTCTTTTTTTACAATTGAGTTAGGCTAAAAATTATTTAATATTAACAAATTGATTTCAATATTTATAGGAACTTCAAATAGGTAATTTTTCATAAATTAACTAGGCTTACAATTAGTTAATAATTAATTAATAATTATAATATGTCATACGAATTATTATTATATTTCGTGAAACAAATGGTATCAGATGTAGTGAATTCAAAATTTCAATAGTACTCATTTATACTCCGTATCCGCATCAGCAACACCTGCTCTTCTTGTCTGCCTTTAGGATCGCTAAATGTAGAAAAAGAACATTCATTTATTATGGGCTATGAGCATTGTGTTTTCAATACATACCCCATTTAGAGAAACAGCATGTTCATCTGGGCTAAAACTAGATCCACCAGGCAGCAGAACTTCCAAATGGCGCGAAAATTCAAACTTGTCAAAATACAACAAATTTGATACAAATATATCTTCGGCTGCGGCTCCTGACTTTTTACTTTGAATAAATTTTTTGAGATAGCGTCTATATGACGTACGCATATTTGCTATTTTTTGAGGCACATCCTCCAATGAGGCATCACTTTAAATTTTTTTATTAGTTTCTAGCAACTTTATGTAGCACTTGTTGCGCACGAATTTGTTTTTGTAATTTTCGCTTTTTACGTTCCACAGATCCTTCATACTCTTGTAAGCATCCACAAACTCTCGAATTTCTTGGGTGTCCTCCATGTTTTTGGTTTTTTTTAATTTATTTATTGCACAAAGTTGCCGGCAGCAGGTGCTCATTTACTCCGATATACACAAACAATAATTCGATTATATAAAATAGGCCAATACACGATACGACCGTCTGTACGATTAGCCAAAAAAATCAAAACTTTTTGATTTTTCGTACGACCGTCGTACGACTACATACAGCAGCACCACACACAATGCAATGGAAATACGACGCGCTCGATAAACAGCCGCGCTGTACGACACGTTGTATAGTGTATGCCTTGCTTTATTAGTTTTCATTTAGATGTTACACAGATAGAAGACGGACGCACACGCAGACGAACGGGCAATCGATTATATTTTATTTTAATCGATTTTTTGACATCATTGTGGTCTTATTAGTTTTAATTTAGATGTTACACGGATAGAAGAAGGACGCACAGACAGACAAATGGACAATCGACTATTTTTTTTATTTTTATCGATTTTTTTGACAATATTGTGGTCTTATTAGTTTTCATTCCGATGTTACACGGTTAGAAGACGGACGCAGACGAACAGGCAATGGATTATTTTTTATTTTAATCGATTTTTGACAATATTGTGGTCTTATTAGTTTTAATTTAGATGTAACACGTATAGAAGATGGACGCACAGACAGACAAACGGACAAACGATTATTTTTTTTAGTTGAATCGATATTTTTAGCGGTTCACATGGCAATATTGTGGTCTTATTAGTTTTCTTTTAGATATTATATGAATAGAAGAAAGACGCACCGACAGAAAAACAGACAATCGATTATTTTTTATTTTTATAGATTTTTCGGCACCATTATACAATAACATTACATTATACATACACGAATAGACCAAAGACGCACAGACAGACAAACGGATAACCGATTTTTTTTTATTCGATTTTTTGAGCTGATGGCACAATTTGTGCCTTATTGCGGTCTTATTAGTTTCCGTCAAACGAACAATCGACTATTTTTTGATTTTGAACGATCTTTTGAACTCATCTTATCGGTCTTATTAGTTCGGTATATTTTTATAATTTTAGCATTTCTTCGGTGTCACTTCTTCACATCTAGATGTTCAGAATTATATTCTAGATGTTCAAAATCTGACAAAATTTGTTAGCTCTAACTTATAATACCCCTTACTCTAGGTATAGGGTATCAAAAAAAAACCACAACGAATGTCATTTAGCTGCACGTAATTAATTTTGTCCGTGCTGAACGCTTAATAGTGTTAATTAACATTGCCAAAAAAATAAAGAAGATAAAAAATTCGCAAACCGAAAGTTTAGATGTGCAAAAATGAAGCACACATTAAAATAAAATATAATTTAAATAAAACTCCTACTGTGACCCAACAGACATTGAACATTTATGTCATCAAATATGTTGTAGTTATAGCTTATGTTGTTGTTGTTTTTTTGCATATCAAACTATTATGGGATGATTTGATTACAAACATAGTGAATGTTCGTTACCTTCTCCAGGCTTAATTTTAATTAAAACTCGTGGGAATCAAATTTGCATAAATCAAACTGCTACAATTTATTCCAAAAATTTCGCGAATTTGCCAAGATTTTTTTTTTTATTATATCGCGAATTTTATTTGGTCTGTTTTTTGTGGTAATTTTTTTATTCGCTGCTTTGTTTTCATGTCAATGTCGTTTGGAATATTGCAAAAATGTCGTGCGGATTTTGCAAAGAAAACAAAATCTAATAAAAATTTAACTTCAAGGCGGAAATATCTTAAGAGCTACAAATTTATGGCAAATAAGATGAGCAAAAGTTAAGCATACGAAGACATGATGCAAGGCGGTTAGTTTGAGATGGTTTGTTTTTTTTTTTTTGGTAGCATATATAGTTTATGAGGCACTAATCCAATAAACTAGTTATTGTTCATTTAAGCAGAGTACACTGTGCAAAAGAAATGGGTAGTACATTGAATAGATGCAAATCTACTTGTATGTGTCTTGGCCAAGAGAAGTTTGAGTTATGTTCAAACAAAAATAAAAATTTATTAATATGTATTTAGAAACTATTTAAGTATCTTTCTATCTCATATACGGTATCTTTGAGATGATCATGTTATGACAACTTAAATCTATTTAAAAATTTTTTCTTACACTCCCTCGTTTTTCTTACTGTCTCTTATTTAGAGGAAGTTTCACTTAAATGCATCCATACCCAGCCAAGGTAGTGCACAACATTTTTGAAATAAAGCTCAATCATAATCTATGCTAAATAATCAAAAATTCGACATGATATCAAAAACTCTTAATTTTTTCCTTCAAATCGTAATATATATAAAAAGATTCAATAAAATCATAAAATTTGTCCAAGTTCCACTAAAAAAAAATAAATTAAATTGTTTTAATTTTCTTATTAATATTGAGGTTCGCTTAAAATGCATCAATCTTCATTTGAACTAAAGCTGAATAAGGACCATCAATATATAAGCTTAAAAGTGAAAAAGTTATGGCTATACTCAGCACTTTGACAGGATAACAAAATATTCTGATATGATTCCATATATACCTATATATACAAAAATATGCAAAATTCCGATAAAATCAGGTTTTCGATAACTGAATATGATGTTTCCTTGACCAGACATATCCTCAAAGCGAATAAATATATTTGAACACATTTTCTCTTTAATTAAAGATAAAAATTTCAAATTACAAAAAAAAAAAATTCACAAAAAAAAAATTGTAACTTAAAAAAAAAATAGTTTTTTAAATAAAAAAACTTTTTTTTAAAAAATTTTATTTTTAATCGAATTGGTCGCCCAAAAACTGCTCTGCTTCACTTATTCTCGCCGATATATATTATAAAATATATAATATCCGGCGTATAAAAGCCGGAAAATTACACAAAAATTAATATTTTTCATTTTGAAAGAACGATTTTGTTCAAACTACCAGATTTTTATAAAAAATGCAATTAAATGTGAATCTAGTACATACAATAAAAAAGGGAACACTTTTATAAAGAAAATGTTTGCAATTTTTTAATATAATATTTTAAAGTTCACTTAAAAAGATTTTTAATCCTTAATTTTAAAGTTCAACACAAAGTACAACATACTATCCATAAATTTAATGAAAAAAAGCATTTCTTGTATAAGTAAATTCCATGTGCAAAAGTTATAATTTATATATTTGCGAGTTTAAGTAATAAGTAAGTATACTGAAAAGCCCTTCTTTTAGGGTTTGCAGCCCCGGGATCCCGGGATCCCGAAATCCCGGGATCCCGTTGCTTTTCCGAATCCCGAAATCCCGGGATTGAAATAACTAAGCCCGGGATTTAGCTTTTGTCTGAATTATATTTTGAAATTTTTGAAATACTGAAACAAACAGTATAAACAATTTTGTCTTTTGCGTTTTTTTTATTTCTTTTTTGCCTATACCAAAGTGCTAAGCAACAACACTTTCTTTCATATGCTTTGTTGGTAGACATTCACGACAATTCTATTTAATTCAGATTTTATTGTTGTTTTATGTATGATTTTGTTAATAAATAGTTTGAAGCTGCGAATTGAGAAACACTTCGAAGAATTAGAAGCAAATTAGTTTGCATTTGGACAAGCAAAGATGAGCAATGTGCATTTTGAAGCTTTAATATTATTGTCTATAACTGAAGTTGACATAGATTTAGATAATTTGTTGAAAGGGACGTGGTAAAATTAATTGAAATTTATATTGATAATTTTTTTATAATTTCATTAAACTTTAAAAAATGTAATCTGCTTTGTTAACAATTACTGCTCTTCTACCAGTAAAAACAACTGTTGAAGCACTCTGCCGTCGAGATATCAACCTATTTACAGCAGACATAGCCATTAATTTTATGTTAAAGAAACTTGAAGATGCAAACAGTGCTAAAAGTAAAAAATTACATGCAGCTCTCATTCTTCGTATGGAAGAACGCCGCACAGATCTAAGTGGTTCACTGCAATACTTGCATAATGGTATAAGCAACGTCTCAGGAATAGATTTTATTACAGTTCCTTCTTCAATTAAATGCCGTAAATTAATAACGGACTTGCTTTAAAGACTAGACGCTTCTAATCCCACTGCATTACTAACAGCTCATTCAACTGGATCTTATATTACAAATGAGGTAACACTTGAAATTGATTCAGATTCAATAACTGAATCAAATTGTACACAAATACTAGATAAAGTTATCAAAGTGGGATATGCAGCAATGCAGCCAATTAGATTGAGATACTGTCATCAAAAATTCAAAATAAATGTCTCTTTTTGAAAATGGAGGGAGACGTGGTGACTACCAGGAAAGAACATACTTCTATTTAATGACCATAAAGCCCACTAGTGTAGAGTCTGAACGAGCATTTTCTTCGGCAGGACAATTTATAACAAAAATAAGAAGCCGTTTGAACGATGAAACGCTGGACGAACTGTGTTTTATGAAAGCTTATTTACAGAAACACAAGAATATATATATATATATAATATACTATTTTTTATTTGTTTTTTACGAAGAACCAATTTTTGTTTTGTTTCGATAAATAATAATATTAAACCAATTTTTTATTTATGTTTTGAGTTTTAGTATGTAATTGTAACTATGATAATGTATAGTATTTTTCATAAATAATCCAATCCCGGGATCAATCCCGGGATCCCGGGATTTGGATAATGTAATCCCGAAAACCCGGGATTGAAAATATAACACGGGATTGCAAACCCTACCTTCTTTATTTTGAGTTCAATCAGCTCAGAGACTCTAATCCACAAACTAAACCTGATAATAAATTTGCGTGCTTACAATAATCGCAAATCTTCAGAATTTCGGACTTGCTAATTCTTTCAGCACTCAAATTACCATATAAAGGCCAAAACGCAGAGTGAAAAATTTCGCAAATATCATAAATGGGATTTTTTTTTATATCAAGTTTTGTCATTCCGCACGAAATTTTTCATTCTGCGTAATGGGCCTTAAAGTACAAAATTCCATCCTTAAGTTGAATCGAATGCGAATGTGAAAGGGTGGCTTTTCTTAACATTTTTTTCATTTCAATATACATTCATTTCAAAAGCATTTATTTTTCACAGTATACATAGATATAAATAAACTTTGATATAATGCCATTATGTTCATAAATATAATGCTCGTCTACTTCATCTTCTGGACTATTGCCCTTGTGTCTGAAGTGCTCAGTACCAGCTTCCGGATTAAGTTTTTGCAAAAGCAATTCCTTTTTTTGACCTACACAGTTTGCACTAAGATTCAAATATCCCTTTACCATTATATTCTATTAGACTTCGCCTTATAAATCTGACTTGCTTGAAAAAGTTGTTTGTTGTTTTTGTTTCTACCATTTAATTATAGTATATAATAGAAGTTACTCATAAATCTCTATGTAAGCCTT